>JASGAT010360505.1:0-21087 GCA_030220025.1 Chelon auratus | reverse complement strand
TTGTCAAATATTGGAGTGAGCGCACTGTAATTCTGGCTACACTGCGAAGGTTAGCAGATCTGACTGTCAATATTGTCTTATGGGTGGGAGGAGGAGAAGGGAGGAGACATGAAGGTGAGGTGGTAGATGGGGATCGGGGGGCGGGGGTGTTTTGAGAGAAAGAGATACTTTGATATTTAGGAATGTAAGAAGGGTGAATGTGGAGAACTGGAGGTTGGGGATCTAATTACCGGGCCATAATTGGGGGCTGGGGAATAGGTTGCCGTCCTCTCAACTCGCTGCAGATCAATTATGTTAAGAGAACATCTGTAAGTAGAGCTTAATGAGGTCCATTAGAGCAACATGCGCTGCCTTCCCTAACGTTGCTTGTCAGCTCCTTGGATGAGCTGGAGTGTGCTGCTGACTGGGGACCTAGTGGAGGAGCTTAAATAGGAGAGGAGGCTCGACTCTGTGCGGCTTTTCACTGTCAGAGAGAACCGGAGAGACACACAGACAGACGGGGAGGAGAAGGTGAGAACGCCGCAGGTGGGAAAGGGACGCTCGTGTAGCGAAGTTCGGGATGCGCTAAGTCGCGGGGGAGCCGAAACAGCCCAACAACTTTTATCCAACTTATCTTGTACGGTTTTCTTTAGAAATCGGCAGTAAAAACAAGAATTGAGAAAGTTGTGGACAGTTTGATTCAAAGTCAAGACAGCAGAGAAGATACAAACGAAGCAGTCTATTTGTTTTGGGCATCCCTGGCTTTACATCAAGGTACGTGTTCAGTCCTCTGTGTTTCTGGATCCTGAGTTCACGGCAAAAAAAAAAAAAAAAGAAGTTGCCTTTCCTCCGAACTGTCTTCTGCTCGTGTTAAATGTTACATTTAGTTAAACGAATCCTCCGACCATTTTGAGGATGCAGTTGATTTTTGGTGCAGGCCCTGCTATTTTGTTTCTTCATTAGAGACAGAATCGAATTACAGCGTCGTGTGCGCTACTTTAAGCATAGCAAGCGTCACCCGTCTCCATTTGCGCAAAAGAGTAGGCATGTTTGCTGTAGGCCTATTTTCTGTCTCAAATCATGCGGAGAATGATTAATTGGTAGAACGCAGAAAGACGGATGGAAGGGCACCAGAAGACGTACCAGCCTCACACGTACTACACACACTCTGGAAGCTATTGCATGATCACCGCCTTGAAATAATACAATCCATGACAAAACCTAATTACTGGCAGGTAATGCCCTGTCAGGTTTAATGCAACTCATCTCTCATTATTACAAGGAGCATTTTATGACCCATCTCATTATCTCTGCATTTCAGGCTGGAGCTGAATGCCAGCTATTGACTTGTGTCTCATCCTCCAGCTGTCTTCCCCTACCTTGCTCATTCCTCTTTCTTTCACAATATTTAAGGGAATAACTTTGCAGGCTGTGTGAAGTGCATAAAACAAGGAGTGGCGATGTGGTGGTGGGCAGGGGGGTGGGTCTTATGGGGTCATGGTGCCATGACATAGGGGCCTCTTCAAGGCTTCATCAAATCCGATATTGTCCCTATAATGCATTACTGAACTGAGAATAATTGCTTGAATTGCTTGAATTCATATTTAAATATGGACTCACTAGAGGCTAATGAGTCCCTGCTGTCTGCACTGATCAAGCTGTGAATGAATGCCACCAAAACAGCAATCTATTAGCTTGAGATTCTTTTAATGCTAGCCTAATATTAGATTTGCTGCCTTTTCATTTGCACTTAGATAGGCTATTTTCTGTGTTCTGTTGCTGAACTTTAAATGATGAAAGGCCACTTGGTTTCCAAAGTACCCTAAGGTATGTGCAAATGGCTGACAGATTCACTTTGTAGGCTACTCTTTTACCGACATACTAATTGTTTTAAGGTTTATTAATTAGGACCAATACAGTAGCCTTGTGAAACAAGCTAATACAGAAAAGTCTGAATGCCTGATATAAATCATGTCATAATACGGGCACTCGCTTATTTTGTGGCATTTTGGAAAGATGGTGCTTTGACTGTATTGTGTTTGGGCTGAAATCCCTCTTAGCTGTCAAATATGCAATTGTCCTATTCACATGGACAGTATCGGCTTACATCAATGTACCCTTTTACACTGCTGTAGTTAGACTCTAGATCAGAGTGTTATTTAGTAGGTGGAGGCTATCTCTTAGTGAAGAACAGACATCACAGCTGTTTTTCTCCATGCAGCTAATCAGTAATGCCACTCTGACAGCAGCATTATCTTCTCAATAAATTGAAACTTGCATGCTCTGCTAGGTTTAGCTTTGTCTATATTATAATGTGCATCAAGCAGGAAGCAAGCAAGCAGGAAAGAATGAAAGGCTTCCTCATCTCTTGTCACTTTGTCACTGATGCATGGAGAAATCAGCCTGAGCCATGGACACCATACCTACATGGTCCATGCTGGGATAATGAACACCTGTAGCTGTACAATTTTCTACAAATTGATCACTCCGATTCACTTGGAGCCGCTTATTTCTAGATCAAGCCTTCTGCTTTTGAAACTTACAGGGAAAGGTGAGCGACCAGGAGACAACCAGTAATTTGCAACATAATGATACATTTGGAANCACCACACACTCACGAATATCTATCTATCTATGGCTTTATCACTATGTCCCTCTTTGTATCTCTCTGTCTCTCCACATCATATCTGTGTGTTAACAAATGTGAGCAGAAATTTGAAAAAAAAAATTGCCTCTCAATAATAAAGTCTAAAGAAACCAATGTCAATACACACACATATATACATATATATAAAGAATGAGGCACATTGGTTTGAATTTGACTACAGTGCTCTTGTTAACTGTTGTGAGCATCTAAACAAGGAATCTTTTGAAGTAAGCACTTAAAAAAGTTGTGTATGTGTGTCTGTGTGTGTGTCATGTCTGGAGAGCAGACTGCCTGTGCAGCCTACACGGTATTGGTGACACGATAAAGTGCCGAAGCAGCGTGCAGCTGCCGCTGCAGCTGCGATTAGGTTGCCTCGGATTAGAAGGTATCTGCGCCGCGGAGAGGAAGCATCTCTTTGTCACCCTTTCATTCGATGCCTGCATCTCTCTGCACACGGAGTACCGACCGGCGATAAACGCTCGTTCACATCCGACGACAGAAGCAAACGGCTCGCTTATATAGCTCCTTGGTTGAGTCTTTTTGTCTTTGTTTCCTCCTTTTCATTTTCCTGTGGTCGCAGTGCTGGATTGTCCCCTCTCTAACAAAGCCTGATCGCGTTCTACCTGCGGACAGCTGCTCCCTGGACCAGGCAGCTATTGGTTGCATGGTTGTGCTTCGGCTGCTCCAGCGGCTCAACAAATGCAGAAAAGAGAGAGAAGTTTCGGTAAGGCGCCTTTTTCGGCTTCGGATTCAGTGAACGGCACGTTTCATGTGCGTTGAGTGTGCTCGACTTCAAGTTACAGCATCTCTTTGTCGAAGGCAGCGTGTCCACATATGACCTGCTCTAACCTGATCCATTAAGCTATCTATCTTATGATGAGCTATTCCATAGGTCGGCTAGCTAACTTTTCATTCACATATTAGAAAGGCATGTTGCAGTAGCTACTATGTGCTGGTTTATGTGACTGGCTTATAACGGTTTCTGTCTATGTGCTTGAGAAAGCTGCATGGCAAATTGATTCTGTGTTAAGTCCGAATTGGCCTTTACCGGCAATAGCCTGTGCTGCCATGGCAACAGTAATTAAATGGATATGGTGAAATGTCAGAATCTCGTTGCCGATCAGCTGGGACTGAAATAGCATGCCACTCTCCGCTCTGTCGCTCCATCATCCTAAACCCGATCTGGCTCCATGATGGTAGACTACATGTGGTTAGGGACACGCAGCAGCCGCAGCGGTCTGGACGCCCACAATGAGAGAGTGGAAAGGAAACATAATAATATCAAGAGGGCTCCGAGCAGATGTAATTTCCCTTTCTGTGTAGATGAAGGTTCCTTCACTTCCGCCGAATGAGTGGCCAAATTCCTGCCCGTACCCTCCCCCACTACCCCCGAGTTGATTGCTCAGTAAAAGGGGAATTGAAACTCTTCCCTCTTTTGGTTTGTAAATGATTGACGGGGACTCTAGTGTTAACCAGCCTGGACGGATCACTGCCGCTGAGCAGCGCTGCAAAGAGCCACCGGCCGTGCGTCCGGATCTCTAAATTCGGCACATAAAGAAATAAACAAGAGCGCCAACGCACTTAAACAAATTAGAAGGGCTGCCCACTTCGCTACAACCTGTTTGATCCTTGCAGCTTAAATTCTTAAGAAAAATATGTAGTGTTTATGTTAGCAGGTGAACGATCATTAGACATCATTCATTTTTTTAAGTAGTGGCGATTTGTAAATGGAAACAACTGAAGGGATATTGTCAGCCAAGCTAAACGTTATAAATTAAAGTTATGTTTAAATACTAAGTTAAACAGGTTTCTTATTTAGATGCTCCCAACAGTTCACAAGAGCACACTAGTTAAGTTCAACCAATCATGACTCATTCCATAAGATCATTTCTTTCTTGGTTTCTTTTGACTACATTATAATTTAATTTACCAAATTTTATTTAGTAATGAATATTCAACTTTTTAATAGTGTTTTTAACATTTTATGTTTTTGAAAGGAGGGGGGGNNTCAAAAAGTTGTAGGGGCATATATCTCCAAATAATAGACCTACCAATGTGATCAGTTCTTACTTTTTGCATTCTCACACAGCAAGAAAAAATAACAAGACAGCTTTCACTAAAATAGAACAAATGTTATTTTGTGAAAGTATGAAAAACACTGGCTTTAGGAGAGAAAAAAATCCCTTTACCACTAGCCAGCAGTTTTGTACACTTACAAGTAAATGGCTTAACACCCACCCACTCCAGACAGTTTATGTAGCCTATTTTACAATGACCAAAGCTTAAACTGTGAGGAACCTAAAGAAATATTGTGTGCGTGTGTGCGCTCGTGTGTGATGAATGGGGGACAAAAGGAAGTGGGGCTGTGCCTTTCCTCTGGGAATGGTAGGAGAATACTAATTCCAGCCCAGTACGAAGCAGTATGGTTCCCGCCTCCCAGCCCCCAGTGGATCAACAAAGCCTCCCCACAGTCTGCTCAGGCCAAACAATACAGACTGCTGCAAAGCTCCCCTACATGCAGCCACACCCCTTTAAACAGAGTAGGTCAAAGTAAAAGAAGTGTCTTTGAAGAAATGTGAAACTGTGGTTTTGTGTTGCCTGTGTTAAATCATGAAACAAGTAGTTTTAGTTTGGTTTGTAGTGATCTTACCAGTTGGGGGCTTGTTTTTTTTCTTTGACACAATCAGTCCATTGCTGTCAAATGTGATTTTTTTTTGTCAAGAATAGGCTACTTTAATTAACAGTCCTACATTAAATTATACAGTAGGTCAGAAATGTTTGGTAAAAGCTGGGCCTCCTCAAACCATTTTTGTGTTGTTTTTTTCACAAACCAAAGGCTACAGTGTCTGAGTAATTTGCTAATCAGTGAAATAACCAGTTTCAGTAATAGTATTTCCATGAGTAGGGCTGCGAACGTGCAGCACAGCTAAGCTCTGGTACATTTACTGGTATGGGAACTGTTATGTATTTACAGATTTTGAAATATTCTTTGTCTTTAATACGATACGATACAACTTTATTTGTCAGTAACATAGGTCTGGGGTACATACTGTACACAGGATGCCTATTGCTACATCACACTGACCTTGCAATCAGTACACAAGAAGATAAAATAATATATTTAATACTAATAATAATTTAACTGCTTTGAGCTGGCCCCATTTCCTTTGTGCAATACACTGTGGAACAATTAGTGGCTTCAAAGGTGTGTTTTGACTACCCATCATTTTAAGTGTTTTATAAAAATAAGTGAACACTTGACTGAGTGAGCTAAATGGCAGTCGATATTATAATGACATTTCTTATATTCATGACAGTTTGTACACAGAGTATATCACCACTGAAAGATTTTATTTGCTTTTGATTTGCTTAAATATGAAGGAGTACAATGAAAACACTAATACTATGAATTTTTGCTGTCCTTTATTTTATCATTTCACATTTCTTGTCAATGAAACCTTTTAAAAACTGATTAAAAATCATACATTTTACATCAGAATTTTAATGTATTATACATCCAGCCAGACCATGTATCTCATTTTTGCCCTATACATCTTGTTTTTTACACTATGGGGGACCATAATTTAGAAAATGTTTGCCAACTCAATCCGTGTACTGTTGTTTGATGAGTGTTACATCCTCTCAATGCTTCTCCCAGGTATACAAATGCTCTCCGTCCAGCCGGACACCAAGCCAAAAGGCTGTGCCGGCTGCAACCGGAAGATCAAGGACCGCTACCTGCTGAAAGCCCTTGATAAGTACTGGCACGAGGACTGTCTCAAATGTGCCTGCTGTGACTGCAGGCTAGGTGAGGTGGGCTCCACGCTGTACACCAAAGCCAACCTCATCCTGTGCCGGAGAGACTACCTACGGTAAGTAAGCTGACTGCTGGTCACATTGTGTTGAGCTGTTTGAGAAGTAACTGCACTTTATGCACATTTAGGGTTCAGTGTGAGCCATTCCTATTCTCCTTAATTGCAGAATGGAGGACAGACAGATTTTTATGCGTAAAAAGGTCTCAACATTTGTGAGATCTGAAAAATGCAGTCTGTAAATTACCCTTTTCATTTTGCACTCTTTCTAAATTTTAAGTATTATTTTTTCTTTTGATTGGATTATTTTCATTGTTGTTTTTCAGCAACTGGAAACATTTGTTTATTTTAACATATATTTATGGTTTATTTACATAATTATTCAATTTAAGTTTCTCTTTTAGAATACAGTTTTAGTATATGGCTGCAATATAGCTACAGTGAAATCTGTGTGGATTGTAATGACACTGACGGCATCAATGACCTTAAAGAAGATTCATAATGTGCCCCAATAGTAGCTCACCTGGGAGTCCTTACAGCAGCAGCCAGTGTTAAAATTAGTTACGTGTCTCCCTCCTTGGTCTGGCCAGTCTTTCTTTACTATTATAATCAAACACAACAGAAGAAGTAGCGCAGGCATTATGAACATGTTGATAATATGTTGATTGACGGATGCACAGTTTATAAGTCTAACTGGCTGTACACCAACGTTTCATTGTGACTGATTAATTCATGTTCATTTATTTTGAGAATTTTTAGCAAATATCAATACAGCCTCAGTATTCTTAAGTGACACTGTGTACATGAAGCAAGCTCATTTAACTTAATTATCCAGACGGACAACCCTTATTTGGCACTTCATCAGAGTATCTAAAGGATACGTCTTTCTATTTCTGGGAGTAAAATTCAAACCGCTTTTATTTGCATTTGACTTTGTTGTTGTATACTGTACTGAATTTACTTTATTTACTGAAATAGATTTCACTAACCTGCGTAATCAGTGTAATAAAATGTTTCTCTAGTTTGTCATTAATCAGTTTTCAGACATAGTGACTGTAGTTGGTATAATGGCTTAGTTAAGTTGGTATTAATAGTAAAATCTGGGATGCAAACATGAGCCACGGGATAGCAAAACTATTGTAAACGAAGTCTGTGAAGGTTCTCAGTCATCCAGGTCATGGTATATCCAAAAAGGGAGGTTGCTGGTTGTTAACAAGCAAGTTTCAGCAGGAATTCCTATTTCAACCTCAGACTTCCCACCAGTCCCCTAGAACTGAAGAAGCTACTTGTATGAGTGGTGAAACATCTTCTCAAAAAACTCTACAAGTCCAGTTACCTTTTTTTGAACCCTTTTTTGATATACTGTAAACATAATTGGAAGCGAAATCATTCGAGATGTGAACAAGCCTTTACTGATATAATCACCATACCCTGTGTTAGATTACTTGAAAAATATTGCTTGATATGGAAATACTGAAACCTTTGTCTCCTGAGAGCTGCAGTGCTGTGGTGGTTGTAATGACACCTGCTGAGAGATAAGCATTTTTCTTAAGCTGGCTTTTAAGTTATTTACATGAATTAATTTGAAGTTTAGGGAGAACCGACACATATACAGGTTTCTACTGACATGTGGTACAATGAAACGACGCCTGTATACCTGGGGAAAGGGTCCGATACCAAGAACATGATTTCTGACAAGAGAGTTACTGTTTTTCTCTCACTTGTCTTCAACAAGATATTGTATGTCTATATTCTTCTGCAATACAGACATACTATCGTCTACATAACATCCACAGCATATTTTGTATCTTTTATGCTGAAAGTGCTAAATCATTTTCAGATTTTCTGCATGAGGTTTTAACACTCCTTTCCACTGACAGTTACAAATATTTGTATAGATCATTACAGATGTCACCTTTTCAAATTAATATAATATCAGAATGCTGGAAAAAAAAATAGGGATGCACCGAATATTCGGCCACCGAAAAATTTTGCATTTTCGGTTTTTGGCTGAAAGACTTTTATCACCGAAACAACAAGGCCGAAACAGCACGGGCATGTCTGCCGTGTGGACGTATTTCAATATATAAAGTATTATATAAATATATAAAGACCCACTGATAGCAATTTGCAAAACGCGTGATGCTGAAATTTCAAGAGGCGTGCATCTGCAAAGTCACGTTTAATGTATCACCTGAAAGCCAATTCATCCAAGCAAGGAAGTTTCCCAGTGATGGTGCCGGTGCCCATTACGTCGATCGTGTGCCATTGGGAAAGAAAAAAAAATAGTCTAGTCATTTATCTGCTGCACTTCGAAAACAAACAGCAAGACAAACGTTCATCGCAACGTTTTTTCACTTTTTACTGCAACATGCCCGTTCAGCGGCACACATCCACTGCTGTGCACAACTTCAATTAAGACTACCGTCTTTCTTAAAGGGACAGCGTTCTTTTTCTAAAGGTGCAGTGCACCCATTTTTTTTTTTAATAAAAATAAAAACAAATATGCTCAGTCTAAATATGCTCACAGTGGATCGATGATGATATCCACCTGCAAAAGCTTCTGCTCCATTATTATTTAATGTACACATGAGTGGAGTCAAGTTAAACATTTTATTTTGAATTTTATTTTATATTATATTGTGCATTGTTGGAATGTGCTAAATAAATATTTTCATACTTTTGTAATTGATTTATTCTTTGAAACATTACTATTAATTTATGCAATTGCAATGCCTTGATTGTAGTGAGGGTTTCTGGCCTTGGGTTCGCCATTTTTGGTTTTTGGTTTCGGCTAAGAATTTTCATTTCGGTGCATCCCTAAAAAAAATTTAAATATTGCATTTAATTATTATTTTTTTTTTTTTGACAACTGTTTTTAGGACATGGTTTGCTCATGATTCATATAGCACAGCATTCTGAGAACCGTATATACTGCATATACATACAAAGTATGTCAGCCCACTTCCTTGGCCCGCTTCTGTTTATTCCAAAATCGGTGATATGAGTTTGTAGACTAATAGGCTTTGTAGAGCAGCTCCAGAAAATATCCAATATCTGAGCCCGAGCAAGCAATCAGTTTTACTGAATTGCTATGGATGCTCACACATATCACACACAACGGCATTTTAGACCACCTTTTTATTATTAGGTGAAGTACGAGGGCCCAACAGAGCCTGTCTGTTCAAAATGATAAAATAAAAGTAGTAAACTAGTAATCAGCTAGTAAGAAACAGCCAGAAGATTCCAGGACCAGGCTGAAAGAATCAAGGCGTCAAGGAATAGAGTGCTGGAAGGAGACCACTGGGCATTTAGTCCTGGGTCAGATGACTCTGCAGTAGGGGTTGCACGAGTTTAATTTTTTTTTTAAATCGGCTGTTATGTGATGAAAGACAAGTTGACGCAGACTGGTCGCTGATGACGTCACTAATAAAAAAAAACAGTAAAAAGTAATGCTTTGCAAGAATGAAATTATATTCTTGACCTGAATACATATGCTGAGAACAGACAGCTCATGTGCTACATACTGTGCACTGTGGATATGTATAGCCAATATAAAAACAGACTGCAACTCAGTACCATCAATAGCATTTAATAGTTCTCAACAGGGTGTTGAAAGATGGGATAGTGTAGCTAATAATAAAAAAGTGGTATTTCTCTGAAGCCTTCTGCAAGTACTGCAGTTAAAGGTCTAATAACTTTGACAATGAGATTCACAAGCAAATTGCCTTCTCTCTATTAACACAGGGCATTTGGTGACGTTGTTAATTGACCACTGTCTGAAGTATTTGGATCGTTCCTCTGCTAGCGTTACCGGATGCCTTGTGTGTGCATTGCAGTCACACTTTTGTTGTATTTTGTTTTATTTCAAGACTTACATATTTTGCACAGTATGTCATGGTAGTATGAGCTTCATCTTTAGCGAAGTATTTCCATACACTTGATCAGTGTTGTGGGTAACGCGTTACAAAGTAACGTGTTAGAGTACTCTAATTGCTTTTTTCATGTAACTTGTAACGTAGCGCGTTCGTTATTTTTTTAAAAAAGTAGTAATAAATTTTTCCGGATAAGAAAAGAAAAATTCCGACTACAGCCTTCTTTTTGTCAGACAGTACTGTGCCACCTGCAGATGTGTCAGCGGAGGCGCAGCGCTGTGATGATGCGTCTGTCCCCTGCTGACCTACGTTACCTGTGTGGGTGTGTGCGTGTGTGTGAGTGTTTTCGAACCGCAGGAAAGATGGCAGAGAGGACAGCTTTTGAATCGTGGAAGTACGCACATTATTTTCAATTCGCCAGCGAAAAGGACAAGAACAACATAACGGGAAAATGCACACTCTGCGCTGGTGAAAAGCTTCTGTCGACCGCAAAAAATTCCACTTCCAACTTAAAAAAACCATCTTGTATTCAAGCACCACTCTGTCACCCTGGTATTGTTATCCTGCAGAGTTAATTTGGTTGGATGAATGACGTTATTCATTGTCAGGACTCGATGCATTTAAAGGAGGCTGTGTGTCGCTGAGTTGCAGCATGTGAGAGGCGCTGCAAACGGCTTTTAATTTTTGGCAACGCATGAGTACTCTAACGCGTTACTTTTATTTATAGGTAACGCTGTAACGTAACAGATTACTTTTAATCGATGGTAACGTTGTAACCTAATTAACCACTTTCCACAGTGACTATACCCAACACTGCACATGATGAACCAGTGCTAGTTGGCTGCAACAGCACACTGGACTCCTTACCTGTTCTCCATGTTGTTATTGTCACGTCATCAGTGACTAGTCGATATGGTGCTTAAAGCAGTGAAGTTGACAAAATGACTTGTTGACTAGTCTGCACAACCCCTACTTTGCAGTAATTCAGGTTAGTTATCTGCTCCAGCCACGAACTCACCCATGTGGACACGTTCACTTTCTGGTTTAATGCTGTGATGCAGGTCAAAGTTCAGAAATTCTCACACTCTATAAATCTCAGTCACAAATTCCAGTCATATCTGTTTAAGTAGCGCTTAAATGTCATTAACCTGTATTAATATTGATGAAACATGAGATACGATGATGTCTCAGTGTAATATCTAGCGTAAATATTTCCAGTCCTCAATCTAAGTACCTCCCTGAAAGTGTTTGTCTATTCATCACTCAGTGTTGTAAGGTCCTTCTTGACCTTGTGGCTGCTAGCAGTTTCAGAACAAAAAGTGTAAAGGAGTTTGCAGACATCCATCCACCCCGGGCTAGCAACAGAGAGAAAAAAGAAAGGATGACTTTACAGCTAGTTCATTTATGTATTTAATTGCCTTTAAAGTAAACTATATAGGTCCTCAGTGTGCACCCATACACCCTTGTCCAAGTCAGTCCCATTCTGCTTAGCAGGGTGGCATATTTTTAGGTCTGACTTAAGAAGGGTTAATAGAATGTCTGCAATCGTGAGTGACGTGATTACACCAGCAGGAAAACAATAATCCACCCTAACAGCATGTACAAAAAAAAATGGGCAAAGTAAACAAATGCTGTGTTCTTGACTATGGCGCACAGAGTCGTGTTTGTGTTCCATTTCTGTTACCTTCCATTCATAATACTAGGAACATGGTTTCCACGGAGTCATAAAAAGTCTTAAAAAGTCTTAAATTTCATAATGCCAATTTAAGGCCTTAAAAAGTCTTAAATACGAGAATATTTTGCATTGTAGGTCTTAAATTACATTTCGTCAAGTCTTAAATCCTTATGTCCATTTACCGCTTCATTCGCATTTCGTTCATTGCGTTGGAGGCATTCACAGTTAGTTCCGTGTGTTCTGTGTAGTTCTTTATTAAATACAACTATTCGCAGTACGCCGAAATTAAACAACAAATGAGACCTGAAAGTGGAATCCAGTATTCAGCCCTGTTTGTAACGTGTTGCTACATTGGATCGGGTATGGTACGGCCGTGCGGTGCAGGCGAAGCAGGGAGATTTTTTCGTCACGTAACGTTTGTTAGCGTTATGGATTTATCCTTTTGGATTCAAGACTTCTTCTGTCACATGGACCTCGTTGTCAACTCGGGAAATTGGCAAGATGTAAGTTTAATGGCTGGTTTTGTAACGAGGAGTTGGAGAGAAGCTTTGCCATGTTTACTAGTAGTATGCTTCATGAAGTAGCAAGGCAGGAGATGAAGTGGAGGGATTTCAGCACAATACATTTATTAAAGAGAACCATATCAAGCCAGGTCTCACGGCATATTACAGAACACTATAATAACCGATAATAAAACATTTGTGGCTTGTAGCCTTCACCAACGTCCACATTACGGAGATTGAGGAAGTAAAAAAAAAAAGAGACAGATGCAACAAGAGTGACACCTGCTGAACTAAGCGATGAAAACAAAGGAGGCACCGCCTTCGTAAACTGGTAATGCTCCATGAGACAGTCTGGCTGATAACAGCTTGAACGAAATGATTACGTTAATTAGCTGAAGCGTGCTGAACAATCCTTATGAAGTGAACTGCAGACTTGATTCTGCTGCTTCATCATGGCATGATAAGAATCCGTGATATATAATCTATTTAAAGTGTGCAGTAAACTCTGACAGCCTGAAATCATCACTGGCTCGATATATTTTTCCTCAGTTTTCCTGCCAATATGGCGGTGTCAACAATAGAAGTCACGTGATGCCCGGAGCTCTATAGCAGTCTACAGCGATGTCTTTCAAAGCCATTTAATTTCATTGAAATACATTACAAAACTAGTTGGGACATGTCTCAATGCATTTTAGATCACATCTAGGGTAGTTCATAGTTGAATGACAATACATTTTGTTATTTTGAAAGTAATTCTGGGTCTCAGATTTTCCTTATTTTTTGTACTTTGAGTAGGTCTTTAAATTTAACCTATAATGGTCTTAAAAAGGTCTTAAAAAGTCGTAAATTTCACTTGCTCAAACCTTCAGAAACCCTGTAGGGAGGTAATAGGTACTGTCTCCCAAATCAGTCGCTCTCTTTGAATACGCAAA
The DNA here is from genome assembly GCA_030220025.1 of Chelon auratus. NCBI lineage: Eukaryota > Metazoa > Chordata > Actinopteri > Mugiliformes > Mugilidae > Chelon > Chelon auratus. The sequence goes on along the minus strand of JASGAT010360505.1, from coordinate 7,664 downwards.
CCAACATTTTATCAATAAGGCTCCCTGTGAAACTGAAGCTTCCACTGATAGAGGACAAGAGCTTGGTGCCAAAGAAGAGAAAGTGGCAGATATGAGCTTGGTGCGAGAGAGAAGACAGTAGAAGACATGTGCTCAGTGCATCGTCCCCCAGCAGCCTAGGCCTATAGCAGCATAACTAAGGGATGGTTCAGTCCAGCCCTAACTATGAGCTTGATCAAAAAGGAAAGTCTTAAACGTGACCTGGTTCCATGGGAGAGGAGCCTGATAGCTGAAAGCTCTACATCCCATTCTACTTTTTGACATTCTAGGAACCACAATTAGGCCTGCACTTTGAGATCAAAGTGATCTGTTGGGATAATATGGTACAATGAGGTCTTTCAGATAAGATGTAGCTAAGCCTTTAAGGGCGTTATTTGTAAGGAGGATAAATTCTGTTGTAGATTTTAAAGGGAGCCAGTTTGAATCAGTTGGAGACTTTTTAAAGAGCTATTTGGACAGCCAGACAGTAATGAATTACAGTAATCCAGCCTGGAAGACACAAATGCATGAATGCATGAACTTTTCAGCATCACTCAGAGACAGGATGTTCCTAATTTTGACAATATTACGCAGGTGAAAGAAGGCAATCCTGGTTACTTGCTTTATGTGCGAATTAAAGGACATGTCCTTGTCAAATAAAACACCAAGGTTTTTCACAGTAGTACTGGAGGCCAAGAAACCATGTCATCCAAAGAAACTAAGTGATTAGATTATGAATCTCTGAGATGTTTAGGACCAAATACAATGACTGTTTTGTCTGAGTTTAAGAGTAAAAAATGACAGGTCATCCAAGCCTTTATGTCTTTAAGGCATGCTCGAAGTTTAACCAGCTGATTAGTTTCATCTGGTTTCATGGATAAATATAGCTGGGTGTCATCTGCTTAGCAATGGAAATTTATGCGTTTTTTTTCTAATAATATTGCCTAATGGAAACATGTATAATGTGAATGTTCTTCTGTCTGTACCTGGCTGGCCTTAGGCAGATGGGTCCCTCCATATGAGCTGGGTTCTGCTCAAGGTTTCTTCCTATATAAAGGGAGTTTTTCCTTGTCACCGTCGCCTTCAGGCTTGCTCTGGGGGTTTCAGGCCAGGTTTTTGTAAAGCGTCTCGAGACAATTTGTATTGTTAGTGACACTATGTAAATAAAATTGAATTGAATTGAAAAATTTAAAGAGTATTGGTCCTAGCACAGAACAGAATAAGTAGAGGAATCATTGTTGACATGGACAAACTGGAATCTCTCTGACAGATAGGACTCAAACCAGTCTAATGAGGTTCCTTTAGTCTTGATCCTATTTTCAAACCTCTGTAGTAATATATTGTGAGTAACAGTATCAAATGCAGCACTGAAGCCATGATGAAATCGTTGGTAACTTTAACTAGATCTGTTTTTGTACTATAATGAACTCTAAAACCTGACTGGAACTCTTCAAACAAACCATTCCAGTTTAAATGGTCTGATTAGCAACTGATTAGCAACAACTGATTAGTAACAACTTTTCCTATTGTTGAAGTGAGCTCAGAAAGATCTATTGGGGAGTAGGATTCCAGATATTGATTAGGTTTTACAGAAGTTTCTAATGCCACTGTACTTACATCTTTGACAGCTGTCGGAAGGATGAATTTTTGAATTTTTTCTCTAATGCCAACAATTATTACTACTGAGGGCTAAAGGAACAAGTGGCTCAACAGCCACCCTGGCAGTGCTGAAAAGAAATCTGGGGTTGTTCATGTTTTCTTCTATTGATGATGAATAATATGTTCTAATGTTATGGAGAGCTTTTTTTCTAAGTTGTTAAACTACCTTGTGCCATCAACAAAATAATCTATTTGTGCAGTTACATTTTGGTAGCTGTTGTCCACATCATTGACACATGGCACTGAGGTAAATAATAAAGGATAATAAAGGATAATAATTAACTCCTTATATCTAGTTACAGCATCATCAGATAAACTCTAATTTCTATGTAATCCATTACTGTAAATTCAAATGTTATGAGGAAATGAGTAGCTTTGAGCTTTTCTGTTCAAAATAACCTCTGACTGACTTGCTCATCCATCCCTGGCCCGTAATATTTTTTCCGCCAGGATCTTTTTGGATAACCATTAACTGTATAAACTAGGAAATAACTCAACTGTTTGTGTGGATCGGCTGCTTCTGCTGTGCCGGAGGCGGCTTCTCTTTCAGCTGCACCAGCCGTATGCCGTAAATCGCACATCGGCTGACAGCTGTCAGGGCTCCTCATACATCACCATGACCACATCAATAATTAACACAGAATCACATTCATGTACTCATATTAAATACTTTCATTTGTTCATTACTTCAATTTATTTTTTTATTATTATTTAATTTCTTATTAGGAATATTTAATATTCCTAATTAAAAAAAACAAATAAAGGGCTCTTATTACTAATGAACAGACAACACTGGTGGTACTTTTTCCTTTTCAGGCAATCATTTGTTATAGCAGCCTATGTTTTTTCTGAATTAATGTGGACACATGCTACCCAGACCAATGTGGTCAGAGGTTGGATCTCTTAAATGTGTTCTCAATGCATCCTGTCTTTTTCACCCAGATCAGATCTTAATGCAAATTAAAATTGCATAGTTGTGAAGCACATCAACAACATACTGTAGACACAACATATTAAAACATATTAAAAGTTTGAAACACTTTTCAGAACACTGAGGAACTGTGGAAATGTATTATTATTGAAGTTATTAAGTCAGTTATTATACTAATAACTGACTTAATAACTGACGTCAATCGAAATGTAATCTTTATTTTTGTACACTGAACACTGGCCAATGCAGCTTTCAGTCAGTTGTGATAGGTTGCTACTTAATAATGAAGCGCTAATTTAATGTCTGGTCAGCAAAAATCTGTTGAAAGACAGAGGTTTGTTCGACCTAAATCACACACAGCACCGTTCCACAGAGCAAACGGGACTCTAGGTTTATGGCACCACTTCACCACAAAGAGCAAAAGCTAGTGCTTTCAAAGTAACTACTGCATCCCACTTTCTTCACAACAGCCAAACTCCCAGGAGATTTAAAGAATTTGATTTTTTTTTTTAAGTTGGGTGTAGTTTGTCATCATCTCTGTACTCTCTGATACTCTGGAAGCTGAAAGATTCAGGCCAGCTCCTCCTCCTCCTCTCATGGGCAGATGTTCAGCTATTCTCTCATCTAACAAGGGCACAAGGACATCTGACCATTTCCACTGCTGTATTTGAAAATATCCTCTTAGGACTAAACATAAAGCAACAGGAGATGTAGAACAATGGAAGTAGTCTATCACATTCATAAACTACAGCAGACTTTCTAGCATGTGGCTGGGATTCATGGCAGACTAACAATCGGGTTTGCATTCATATTGCTGTCTCTGGTTTAAGTAGCAAAAAGGTTAGTAGAGTTTAGGGAAAGTTTAGGGAAATATGGTGGTTTTAGTTATGACTTAATAAACACCATGATTTTGTTTACATGCGCATTTCAGTTTTGAAAAGTGTGCACAAAAAAGTACAACAAAAAAATGTTTTTCAACAATAACACGTTTCACATTTTAAAATCTGAAACTTCTTTTACATGTTGTCATCAGCATACCCACTGTATGCCACTAAAGTGAACACTTATACTTGGTACCTAGTTGACTGACCCTTAAACAGTTAATATAATGCTGATAAGTGTCCATTTCTCTGATAATTCCATTTTAATTAGTTATTTGACACTATAGAATCACGATGTGATATCAGGAGTCTGACAGAAGTGTGGGTCGGTCATCGATAACACGGCACTGCGTAACTCCACTCTCGGATCATATATTGTGCTGGCTCTGGCTCCAAACTCACAAGACGGTGCTGCACATATCCCCGGGAAATTAACATCAGTTTGGCCAATGCAAGAAAGTGGGGACACGTTGTCCATATTTATATACAGTCTATGGTGGGAACAGTCACTCCATTATATTTGTGCTAGAAATTTATGCATGAGTATGTCTTAAATGTGTAAATGTGGTACAGTACATAAAACTGGGCTAGTCACATGACTGAAATGTTACAACATTTTTCAAAATACACAGCTGTGTTGGTAGTGGAAGTACTACCTTGATTAAAGGAAAACCGTCTAAAGCGGAAGCACATATGTAAAAAAGTTATTTGACGAAAAACGATAAGAAGCAAAGAATGGAGTAACAACAGATAAAGTGTCATGAATATTTCTCTGTTGTTTGAGGAGAACTTATTAATTCAGTTGGCCATTTCAGTTTATCACTTCGGTTTAATGACTTTACTCCCATGTTTTGGGTTTTTTGGAAAAAAAAATGGTAAAGGTTTTCTGTAGGATGTGGTTCTTGAAAAGGTTAGAACCTGCTGCGCCAGTGAATACTTACTGTGTGCCATTGTGTTGTGCACTATTTTTGTTTTTCTGTGGCACTGCAGCAGCACAACTGCACTCCTTCAACAGCTGAAGGTAAATTAGAAAAGTCAAAAGAATAGTGTAACAGGTTTGAGATTCTGCTGTTATTTGACTTCTCAAATTTAATAAGTTTTCCATTTATTTTCCATTTATAGTAATCATTCATTATGATATGTTAAGTTGGTAAAAATGTCTCTTTCATTCAGGTAGGGGTTGAATGACTTTGAATTTTCTATTTGTGTTTCCATGTTTTGTGTTGAAAGTTGAGTCGACGTCAGCTAGTCGATGAGTGTCACAGCCAGTGTTGGGCACGTTACTTTTAAAAAGTAATTAGGTATAGTTATACTATTACCTTACTTTTAAAATAAAAAAAATGTTTAAATACATCTAAGAATTAGAATATTTAGAGCGTAAATATAGAGCGTAATGTACACTTCATGTGTACGTTCTTGCCTGTTCTTGCCTCAATTAGGTTAAAGTAGCGCCTATACTTCCACCTTGAAAATGTAAATTTTACCTCTGAATGCTCCAAACTCCATTGCTGCAGGCTATCCCTGATCGCTTGTCTGATACTGCTATGCACGCGTTTGTGTGTAAACAACACCCGCCCAACTGAACACTGCCCTGATGCTGACTGGCTTACCATGAAATCTTACCCTACCTTAGCCAATCCTCATCACTTATGTGGCTACTCCGCATAAAAACCTTTGCAGCTCTTGTTGGTGGCTGACAGCGCAACATAAGGCACCACATTAAACTCCACATTTAATTAGTTAGATTACTCGTTACTGAAAAAATAACGCTGTTGGTAACGCTGTTTATTTTAACGCCATTATTCCAATCACTGGTCACAACACAGTAGAAAGTAACGCTTTGCAACAGTGAAATTGAAATTGATTAATTCTTGACCTGAATACATATTGTAGTGTTTCACACAAAAGAAGCTTTGGAGGCTTTTCTGCAAGGTCATTGAAGCTTGCACACCATGAACACGATCAGTCTGACACTTCTAAAACCATAGCAACAATTTCAACTAATAGAACACAACAGAACTGAACATAAACACATGAGCTTATCAATACTGCGTGCTGCAGATATGTAAAGCCTATATAAATGGGCACGTCAGCATTTAATAGTACTTCACCAGCTCCAACCAGCGTGTTGTAAGATGGGATAATGAAGCTGGGATAAAAAAAAACCAAAAAAAAACCCCAGTATATTTCTGAAGCCTTTTCCGTGTATAGAAGCTAAAGTTTTAATAACTTTAGACAATGAAACTTACCAGCAAATTGTTGATGTGGAGCCACATTCTCTCTGTTACCACAGGACATTTGGTGAAGTTGTTAACTGACTGCTGCTGAGAGGGCTGTTCCTCTGTTAGTGTTAGCACATGCCTTTTCAGATGAGCTTGCATTGCAGTAGTACATTTGTTGTATTTCAGAACTGACATGTCATGGTAATATGGGCTTCATCTTTAGTGAAGCATTTCCACACTTTTTATGAACCACTGCTAGTTTGCTCACCTGTTTTCACCTGAGCCGTCCATGTTGTTATTGTAACATGATGAGGACTAGTCGACTTCCTGCTGAAAGCATAATGGCACAGCAGTAAAGTCGGTACAACGACTATCAGGTACCAGACTGAATCAGTTACTGCTGCTTGTTACTACTATACAGTACTCAGTATGCACAAAGGGTCTCCCTTGCTCAAGATTTTAATGGAACTTCTAGAAGGATTTAGCACTCAGTATGTCAGACTTGTCACTTCACCTTTCCTTTATTCCTTAATCTTTCTCAAACACACACATGCACACCTGTCTCCATCTTCCTCTTAAGTCTCAGCCCTCTTTGCCTTCTGTGATGCCCCTAATCAGGCTCTGTGCCATTAACACATTCCAGAGGGGCCATTAGTGGTTTTCACACCTGCACAGAAGCCCTGAACTTGTGTAGACATTAGGAACTGTCTGTGAAAATGCATAAAATTGTTGAGACTTTACAGGTTTTGGGAACTTAAAAATGAGTGGGGCTGCTACAAACTGAACCATTCTCTGGCACATGTTGTTATTAATAACAGTCAGAAAGAGAGCAACTTGAAAAAAACCCAGAGCGAGGCAAGTGGGTTTGTTATAAAACAATATTCTTTGTGAAGATATATGTTTAAAGCAAGAATAATGCATGGTGAGAAAGGGGAGCACCACAGAGCCCTGATTTCTGACCGTATTTTGAAAATTAAGAAATCACTATATGCCACTTCTAAATATATCTTCACCACTGAGCTAAACTTATTAGAATATGAAAAGTTCGGGCTGTAACTTTCAGGACCAAATGGGAAGGAAAATTATTTCACTTCTAGTTTTATAACCCTTCCAGCTAAAGCTGTGCAGAACCATAGTATAGTTTTGGAAAAAGCACATTGGCTGTACAATCTAAATCTATCTGTCCCAGATATTTCATAAATACCGTTTTAAAGCGGAACTACTGTTTTTTATAACCTGGACCTTATTTCTAGCATAAAATACGGTCATTTACTCACCCATATAACTTTTGTGTTATTTTCACTCCTTCAGGAGATAATTAGATCAGCGTATATCCATGTAGCGGGAGTGACTGTGGCATCAAGACGCAGCCTCTAAATAATGCATTATCTGCCACGAAATGAACGCTCATTTTGCCAATATTTTGTTATGATACTAATGCTATTCCCCGTTGAGTGCAGAGTTACCTGTTATCATCATCTGGGGTCTGTAGGTCATGATGTCTTCTCTGGAATCATCACTGAGCGGCGACGGTCGGCTTTACCTGTAATTTGCTACTGCTAGTTTTTTGCAACATGGCTGAATATTTTTCTGATTCTGAGGTTGTTGAAGAACCATAGTCATGAGTGAGTAAACGATCGTATTTTATGCTAGAAATAAGGTCCAGGTTGTAAAAAACAGTAGTTCCCCTTTCTACAAAAGATTCTTTGTTTTATTCACATATGTAATCTGAGCAGGGCCGCTTCTACAAAGTACCAAACCCAAACCAAAAAACAAAAGATAATTAAGAATAATATATACAGTTGAAACCAGATGTTTACATACACTGTGTTAAAAGACACATAAACCGTTTTTCCTCACTGTCTGAAGTTAAATCAGACTAAACCTCTCCTGTTTTAGGTCAGTTAGGATTACCAAAATTATTTCTATTTGCTAAATGCCACAATAATGAGA
>JASGAT010360492.1:0-14792 GCA_030220025.1 Chelon auratus | reverse complement strand
CTTGTACAGTAGACACTAACTCAGTTATTTAACAATTTGGGTTAAATAACTTGTTTCCAGCTGCGTTTCAATCTGTATACACCTTGTTTTTTACAATGCACCACTGAACAACTGCAGAAAAAAACAAGCGTAATAGGATGTTTCCAATATAAATTATTCAAGATTACTCATTGTGTTGGTGCCATTGTCTTTATTTCAGATTCAGTGTGGGAAACAGATACTTGTTTCAGGGGTCACGTCTCACATTCTTCATTTGAGTCTTTGTGAGCTGAAAGATGTATAATCAGGGCAAGTTTGTGCATAAATCTGGTTAATTAAGAAGTGCACATTTGACAGATTGTTTGCAGTGAAAGAAAGAAACACTGTGCTGAGTGTCATTATGCAGGAGAGCTGCTCGCTGAAGGAGGAGGCAGAGATGTGTTGTTTTCTTCTTTTTATTGCTGTAAAAAAAAACAGGAAGTATTGGTATCGCGGCTGACGGCGCATCTGCTCTGATTTATTCCTCCTGACGACACAACATAAATCACATTTATCATAGAGGGTGTGAACATAAGAAGCTGCAGAGTGTTGTGGAATTATGTGCAGATCAACAGCGGCTCTATTTTTCTGGTATTCAATTACACCATTTGTCATCATGTTGGCTGTGATGGATACTGACTCTGCTCTGAGGTGGATTTAATGCCAAGGTCATTGATGCTGTGGGTGTGACCCAGATTTGTCTAATTTTAAAGACATAACTCTGAACCTTTCAGAGGACTCTACAGTGTTGTGTGCAGTCATGACCTCTGTCCAGATATTTCAGATGTGGAGACACTTTGGTGACACTCTTTGGCCTCGTTCAGATCTCCCATTAACATCCAACCTGGGCAATCCAATCTCAACTGTCCAGGTTTAAGCACCTGTGTTCTAGGGGTTGTACTGACTAGTCAATGCTTTGAGCAGGAAGTAGACTAGACACTGATCATGTGACAATAACAACATGGACGCCTCCTAGAAGACAGGTGAAGAGCCCAGTGGGTCGTTGCAGAAAACTAGCAGCGGTTCATCAAGTGTGTGGAAATACTTCACTAAAGATGAAACCCGTACTGCCGTGATACATTACCCGACTCGACTTATATAGTCTGAACATATCTGCAGTATTGATAAGCTCATGTGTTTATTAGTTGCCACTGTTGCTGTGGTTGTAGAGCGGTGTTTATGGTGTTGCCGTGGGCTACGGCCGACAGTACTTTGTGTTCAAGCTTCAGTAAACTTGCAGAAAAACCTTCGTAGCATCTTTAGTGCGAGACACTACAACATTCAGGTCAAGAATTTAGATTTCATTGTTGCAAGGCATTACTTTCTACTGTTTCTACTTTCTACTGTCGACATTGACTCGACTTTCACCACATATTAGTTGACATAAAAAAAATCAGAAGTTGTTCAACCCCTAGTGTTTATAACTGGCATTACAATGTGTCGCCACATGCGTCTCCGGCCAGCGCCTGAGATCTGATCTCAGTTTTAATCTCTGTATGTAAATAAACACCAGTATGATTTGGGGCACAGTAGAATATCAACTATACTGTCTCTAAAGGATCTCTACCGTTGTTTCAGAACCATGAACGGTGCTGTTTTTTGTTTTTGCATTGTGACTTGTTCAATTAAAGTAATAAAGGTGAATAAAGACACTTGTGACTATCAAGGAAATACATAATTTAACTCCAGTCGGCTCCTTATACGTCAACAGGATCAGTAATTAACCACATGCTGAAACATTTTTTTAATGACAGAATCAACACAGTGAACTCGTATTAAATCATTTCCTTTGTTAGTTCTTGTTGAGATGTATTTCTTATTTAGTTAATTAGCAGCTACACACACAGAATATTTTAAAAGGCTCTCATTACTCATGAACAGACATCATTTATGGTGCAGGATTCATTGAGTGTTTACGTCAAACAAGTGTAGTGAAAAGAATATGTGTGACCGACTCGGTTCCCTTTGCTTGTGCCAAAGATCAGTTTAAATGGAATCAAATCACTTGCAGAGGTAGCATCTCCAGTTTTACCTTTTAAAATATATGTATGCATTTTTGCATACATTTATATCACAGCAGTGGGAGTTTTGTCAAAAGATGACAAAGTCATTGGGTCAGTATGTTGCAGGAATGTAATCCATAGCTGCATTTTGTACCTGTACTTTTATTATATTGTCTAGACTGCTTCTTTTCCTGCATTAAAACTTTTTGCTGCCTTTTGGCATCATCACACATATACCCAAGTTAGACTACCAGCAAAAATATAATAATATTTAAATCATGGACTTGAATAAATCAAGTAGTACAAACATATTGCGTAACCTTTCTGGAGGTTGTGTACATAACAAAAGACGTCAGGTGAGTTTTAAGTTGGGCTGAAGCACCTGCGAAGAAAACTTAGAAAATAGTTTGCGTCGTCATAGCAAACGTGTTTATTTTTGTTGTAAAGTTGGACAACTTGGAGGTCTGTGGAGATTGACTCGCTTTTGGAACTAGCCTCAAGTGGCCATTTGAGGAACTGCAGTTTTTGAAGCTTCTGCGTTGCCGTAGAGATTGATGCTTGGCCCGTCCTGAGTCCAACAGGACTAACATTTTTCCTCTATACAGTCTATGATTTGAACTGCTAATATGTGTACGTCATAGCACATCTGGATGAAAATGGCTTCGGCATCTCAGAGGTCTTTCACATACAACAACTTTTCAAGGGGACTTTAAGCGAATAAAAGAGCCATAAAGACGATTCAATCCTCATAAATGACATCCATGTTTTACATTTATATGCTGTCAAAATCATTCACAGGGAATAAAATAAATGTGCCGCCAGAAAATATTTACATCCCCGCCTGGATTACAAGCAGCGACGCAGAGCTGCAGCAGAACAGAGGCGAGTGTGAAAAAAGCAGCCACTCGAAAGAGGAAATGAGGCCCACAATTTATTAGAAGTCGTATTGATTTAAGCGCAAAGCTCAACAGGATTCACTCTCCAATCATAATTTTATTAGTGTTTGTTAACACGTGCAGGGGAAAGAACAATGCTCAGCGGATCATAAATTAGACGCGTTCATGCGTCATCGCTCTGTAGATTATTACAGATTAGACACAGAGTAGAGGCGTGTAATGACACCAGAGCTGCTCTGGCACCGTTACAGCGGGTCACTGGCGTCTGATTTATGTCTGAACAACAGCGGTTAACGTCCATATGGTGGAGAGAATACATCAGATTTAAAGGTTAAACTCTGCATCTCAGACTGAGATGTAGAGTTTAACCTTTAAATCAGATCCAGCTTCAGAGAAGCTGCAAAGTTTGTGAAACTTTGGACGCTGGTTAAATTAGTTTACTCAGACTCTTCAAAACAACTCATTAAACAATTATGATGGAAGTCAATTCATTCATTCATTCTTCGCATTTAATTGTTTTTTGCAGTTTTTCTCTGACCTTCTGTAAAGAGAAGTCATCGACTTGTTGGTTTCAATTCCTCTTCCTAGTATACATACACTGATCAGCCACAACATAATGACCAGGGACAGAGACGAGGTGGCCGAGTGGTTAAGGCGATGGATTGCTAATCCATTGTGCTCTGCACGCGTGGGTTTGAATCCCATCTTCGTCGGTTGTTTTCTGCTTTGGTCACCCTTAGTGATGCATCAATCAACCACAACATTAAAACCACTGACAGGAGAAGTTAATAACATTTAAACCATCTTGTGACAGTTCAATGTGCTGTTGGGAAACTTCTGGACCTGGCATTCATTGGTGTGGATGTTACTTAGACATGTAGCACCCACCTAGACCAGACCAGACCAGGCACCCCCACCCCATAGCAATGACACTCCTTGATTGATGGCAGCAGCCATCCCCAGCAGGATGCAGCCTGACACAGACACACACACACAAACACTTCAACATTCTGTTGCCAGACACCACAGGACACCCTCAGAAGGCCCATGTCCATTCTCTGATGAGTCATCACAAGGGAGACCTAAGTTGATGTGTATGACTACCGTCACTCTTCTGTCCATCATCACATTAAGCCAAACCAAACGATTTGATTGGCCCAGCAGATCTTTGCAGAATCATAATCATTTCCCCGCGGAGAGACTCCAGACCAACTGGAAGTCGGGTTGGCTTTAGGGATTTAGGGATTTAGTGTCTCTATAACACTTAAGAAAATCAATCATTTCCCAGGATCCGTAAATCTTTTTGCTGCTTTCATCTAATTATTTAATTAGTTTATTGATGTATTGGTCCTATTTATAAATTTCCATTCAGAAGCCGTTCCTTCACATATAAGCTAATTATTTTCTGATTAAAAATGAAACACAGACTCCCTCCTCAGACCCCTAGGAACATGCCCTCTTAATTAATTAGTCCGTGAACTCACCTGTGCTTTTCTTTTTAAAGTCTAAATCCATGCACAAGGTGGGATGTTCTGATATATGTCCTAAACCAGCAACATATCACTTCCATCTCTCAGAGTTCACTGGATTTTTCAAACTTTGTGGTTCAGCCTTTAAATCTTGGGATAAACTTAACAACCGAAAACTTTAAAACATCTAATAATGGGTCGAAAGAAAATGCTATTCTCACAAGTCTTTATAACCCTCTGTACTTTATACTGATTAACTGAAACAAAAATATCAAAAGAAAGTCTAAAATAGCACGAAACAAAGAAGACAGACAAGCAGAGTGAGGCAACAAGGTGCCGAGAATCAAAGCAGGAGTCTGCAAGAGGCGTCACGCTGCGTTTTGTAGCAACAGTATGTAAATGTGAGTCATCAGACGTCCCAATCATCGTCTCCCTGAGTGGAAAAATGGGGGAATTATAAATGCAACAACTCAACTTCCCGCCTCTCGCCACCTACACGGCACAGATGGTGTTTGCGAAGCCACCAAAATACTTCTGCGGCAATCAGACTCTCTGAAAGTCTCCAGAAGTTTTTGGAAGGGGAGCAGGTCGGGCCGCTGCAGCAGAGACGGCCTCCGACTGGAAGTCTCCTCTTACCGACACTCAATCAAACGTGCAACTCTGGCCTTTGTCAAACTCTGACGCGCCCCCTCTGCTCTTTAGAGAAAACGATTGCCCTTAAGTACGAAAAATATTTGTGTAACTGGGAAGAGCGAGGAAGATGAAATGGTGGGTGGGTAATGGGTGAAACAATAGACGCTTTGAGACGGTGTGGTCAGGGGTGGAGGGAATTACACTGAGGTAAGGTGGAGGAAAACGTCGGTGAGGAAAAGAAGAAGCAATAACAAGAGTCTGTGCCACCGCAGTGAGTGGAGGCACTAGCTGTCCTTTTAGTGAACTTACTCAGATCCCTTAAATGCAAAGGTCAGAGGAGGCTGCTTCAGTGCCGGGGTACATTAACTCTGTCTACATGTTGAATTGGCTTTGGTACCGGACTTGTTTTCTCCGTGTCTGTGCTGTGGAAAGACCTTTAGGAAACTGGTATGCCTCCGAAGAAGTCCTCGTTTATCTTGAGCGTCTAAAAGCTCTGCAGTGACGTGTGATGCCTCCAGAAGAGGATTTTAGGGTTTATATAAACACAAGGCCACACGACACATGGCTTAACTTGTTTTCATACCTGTAGTTTGGGTCATTCGATCCGGACCAATGATCCTCAGTTGAACCGTGTCCTGATCTGAGCGATTTCTTGATATTTTCCGATGCATTTGTAACATTTTTTTTTCTCCCCCTCCTGATATAAGACACCTTGTGCAGTATTTAATCAATCTGACGGTTTGGTTTCAGAGGGCGGTTGTATATTTTACACTTTCATCACAGCAATGGTTCCAGTGTATATCAAACAGACACACTTCCTCTCGTTTTCTGGGAAGAAATATTAAATTTTTCCACCGTGTTTGAAATGCTTTGCACTCACTTGCTTTCTTGCATGTCTTTGGTTCTGCCATTTTCGGTCAAAAGTCTTCCTTGATTAATCTTGTTTTGTGTTAAAACCATAGACTGTATATAAATATGGACTACACGTCTCCACGTCATTGCATTGACCAAACTGACGCTTGTGAGTTTGCTGCCAGAGTCTGATCCGTAAGGTCCGAGAGTAGAGCCACATGGAGCCGCCGCAATATTGATGCCCCGCCCACATTTCCTGCAGACTCACTCTCATTTTAGTTTAATTAATACTACACTCTGCTCTACCTCCACCAGTCACAAGGAAATATTGGATTATACACTGGACTTATTTTTTTCCCCATGGGACCTCTTTACAGAGCGGTTGGCAGCTCGTGGTCACCATTATGTCACATCCTGTTTCTATAGCGCCAAATAACTAGCCAAAATGAAACTTATCCAAAAGATTGACGCTTGAACATGCATCAACATTATATTAACTACCTAAAATAACAGAAACCATCCTTGAAAGAAAATTATAGGACACGTTTTTTTGTTTTTTTTTAACATGGAGGAGCGGAGCTTATGACCTATACTGCAGCCAGCCACCAGGGGGAGCTCTACTTGCTTTGGCTTCACTTTAGAGGAGCAGTTCTGCAGTCAATGTTTAGACAGTCTGTGGCATACACTGCAGAGTCAAAGTAGCTAGCGCCACCTACTGTTAAAACAAAATAGGACTGTATTGTGAGGGCCGTATTCCATTATATGCCACGGTTTAGATACCCCTGATCTATGCTAACCCAAACTTGCAATCTACCTGAAACTGCACCAATAAAAAGTAGATGATGGTACTTCCATGTCCAGTTTCTTACGATGGCGCCTCGAACAGAGAAAATCACGGTAGCTGCAGCTGCTAAAACAGAGATGGTGCGTAGGAGGCAGACGGGGACATTTCTGTGCTTGCTCAGCGACTGAGAGGCATGAATTAGGAAATGCATTTTGGACGAGTTGTTATGAGTAATTACGTTTCTGGAGAGGTGCACGTCAGGATATGGCATAGGGTAAAAAAAAAGCGACGCCAGAGCATAAATCTAGGTTCAGTCATCAGCGCAGGAACCCCGAGGCTGAATCTCGGTGCCATATTTCTTCAGTCGTCTCGCTGTACTCAGGGCAACGCAGGACAGCAGCAAAACATCCACCATGAGTGAGCCGAGGTCACGGATGACATAGCTCCTGTTATTCCAGGTGAAGTTTATTGAACACATTTGTAGTTTAAATAAATCAGGAGCCACAAAGCTGAGTCAAAGAACCAGATTTTAACATAAAACCTGCGCCGTCCGCTGATTCTGGGAACCGTCGAGGAAGCAGCCTGCTAAACGATCTCCGCGGTAATTTAAGATAATTTGAGGAACCACTGTAAAGGATCAACGGCTGCCAGGAATTTCTCAAAATTGTCTCAAAGCGTGTTTTGATTAGAGAATTGTGCAGCAAGTCTTACGACGAATGAGTCTGACCAGCAGAGGAGATAATTAAATACAGTAAGTGCAAATGAGGACAGCATATTTAAATTGTCCCGGAGATCCAAACATATGTGCAACCTCCTGGTCCAGATGACTTCGGAGCGACACAGCAAACAATGTCTTTTCTCTTCGGTACGGAGTAAATAAACAAAGGTGCATGCTAATTTCATTCCTCCAGCGCGACCATTTGACTGTGCAATGCATCGGGGGGATAAGTGGAACACGCTCCCACTATTCAGACTCCACTGGGAGTAAAATGACAAAGAAAAATGAAAGAGGGAGCACGAGGAGGAGCGGGTGCTGGAGAGGTGAAGTGGAAAGAGCTTTAATTTTTAATTTGTTTTAACGTTACACAGCAGAATTCCACTCGAGAGGAGAAACCGATGAATAAAGGAGGAATTAAAAGAGAAGAAACAAGACGAGGGAGAAATTAAATTCAAATTCATGCATTTTAAAACGCACACAGTTTGTTTTCTCCTCCTCGCTGGACTGAACCATAGACTCTGATTATTGTCGTGGAAAATAAATTGCGTCGGAGCGTGAATCAGCTGGACGTGAAATAAAAGATATTATCAGTGTTTTTTTTCCCCTGGAATAATCATTGTTGTATTCAGAGTCCTGCTATGAAGCCACTGCCTGCAAAAGTTTAAACCACAGACACTGAAAGAAAATAATAAGATGTTTTGTCGAACAGTTGAGGTCGATCAGAAAGTTTTGGCAAAGACCTCTCAAACTTTTTTTTTAAGTGATACAGTAATAGCCATCATTAAAGTGCTTGTAACGTAACGCATCATGTTATTGATTGGCATTTTCTAGCTGATTTTTTACAAGATACTTAACCCGTAAATATATATAAAAATAGATAGATAGATTTCCTTTTTTGTCCTCCTCCCCCCAAGTGAGTGGTGGTTAAACAGTTTGATGGCACGGGGGACAACGGAGTTCCTCAGTCTATTTGTCCTGCACTTTGGGAGGAGCAGCCTCTCGCTGAAGGTGCTTCTTTGGCTACTGATGGTTGTGTGCAGAGGGCGACTGGCTTTGTGCAGGATACCTGCTAGTTTTTTCAATGTCCTTCTCTCTGCTACGGTCGCCAGAGGGTCCAGCCTCATGCCAACCACTGAGCCAGCCCGCCTGATCAGCTTCTCCAACCTGGAGAGGTCTGCTTTTGAGGTGGTCCCACCCCAGCACACCACAGCGTAGGACAGGATGCTGGCGACCACAGACTGGTAGAAAATCCACAGGAGCTTCTTGCAGATGTTAAAGGATCTTAACCTCCTCAGGAAGTACATCCTACTCTGGGCCTTTTTGTACAGCTGCCCCGTGTAAGCTCAGCCTGGCCAAATGAACACGTTAATAACACACAATTAATGCACACACGTTCTTCTGTTACGCCCTTGGCCGGCCTTGTAGTTTGGTGAAGAAGGAAGACCTCGGTGCAGCGGGAAAGCTGTGGAAAGCAAGCACAATCTAAAGTGTGGTCGTAGCAAATAACTTTACTCCTATAGCATCAAAACTAAAAAGAAATCCTAAAAGAAGAAGAAGAAGAAGAAGAAAATAGCAAACAGACAAGTAAAAATGGAAAAAGGAACCGCTCTTTTAAACGATAAGTTTAGATTCAATGTCAAGACCCAAGATGGTTCTCTTGACAAGAACAAATTTATCTGGATTTACTGTTGATGTGAAGTCAAAATTTCATAAGAGTCATAATAATTTTTAAAAGGTATAAAAAGTAAAGTGTGATTAACTTGAAGTAACTATGGAAAAATCTCAAATAGTGCTTGTATCATGTTATTGAACGACAGTTTGTTTTACTGACTAACTTCTCTCCAGGGGCGTAGCACCAAATTCTGGGCCCTGTACACTCGTAATGTCAGTGGGCCCCTATCCATGCCAGTGCACGAAGCGCGTGAGAAAAACATAAAATAAAATTGGGGGCATTTATAAATAAACAAGCATAAATCACAAACTGTACACAGAGAATCAAATCAAATCTAATCTAATTTTTCAATAAAATTGTTCATCAGCTTGCAGAAAATAAATAAATAAATAAAGCCTTCTTAAAGCTTACACGAGATGTAAGGATGTAATTTACATTAAATGCCCACGGACTCTGGACTATGACAACGTTAACGTTAATTGGATGCAGGTACACAACAAGTAAACTCGGTTCACCTTTAGGAAAGAAAGCAATTAACAGTTGCTTCCCCTCATTCTGCCCTATTTTCTTTTCTTTCTGCTCTTTCTTTTTCTGGTGCCCCGATTTGTGTTTTTGGGGCGGCATGATGACATTTAGCCTCCAGGTCATTCAATCCGCGCTCACTGACGTACTTGTTGCCGGCCGCTGTCTATGGGCGGACTAAACCATTTTGCGTCTCCAAGAGGGGGCCCCCAGAATGTCCAGTATGTTGGGAGGGCTGTCACACAAAGTTGAATTCATTCACGAGTCTTTCATTCATTCTCTCAGTTGATGTTATCAGTATATTTGAAATACATTATGACACCAATTAATTGGAGGACCCAATTAATTTAATTCATTTTCATGGGCCCTCTCCCTACTCGGGCCCTGGGTAGTCAGGTCCCCTTTTCCCCCCACTACCACACCCATGCTTCTCTCTATATAGAAAAATAAATTAGGGCTGTCATACAATAAATGCACACATGTTATTGTGCACATGTCTATTATTACGCCCTTGGCCGGCCTTGTAGTTTGGTAAAGAAGGAAGACGGTGCAGCAGTAAAGCTGTGGAAAGCAAGCGCAACCTAAAGTGCGGTCGTGGCATATAATTTTATAGGTGCAGTAATACCCTGTAGCATCAAAACTGAAAAGAAAAAAATCCCAGAAGAAGAAGAACATATCAAACAGATAAGCAGAAATGGAAAAAGGAACTGGTCTTTTAAACCATAAGTTCAGATTCAATGTCATGAGTCAGCAGTAAAGCTGATGTGGAAAGCAAGCACAATCTAAAGTGTGGTCGTAGCAAATAATTTTACCCAGCATCAAGACTGCAAAAGACATCCCAAAAGAAGAAGAAGAAGAAGAAGAAGAAGGAGCAGAAAGTTACCAGAAACAAAGTAGAAAAAGGAACTGGTCTTTTCATCAAGTTCATCTTTAAAGTCTCACAAGATGGTCCTCTCGATAAGAACAAATTTAGATGTGAAGCTGAAATGTTTTGATAAGAGTGGACATTTTCTGTAACCACTTGTCCTCTGGAGGGTCGCGTCCTATCCCAGCTGTTATTAGGCCAGAGGTGTTCTACATTTAGAATCACCAATAAACCTAATGTCTTTGGATGGTGAGAGGAAGCTGGAGTACCCAGGGAGAACCCAGGCAGACACAGAAAGGTCAAACAGAAACAAACGAGCAGAAATAGGAAAAGGAACTCCTCTTTTGAACAATACATTCAGGGTCAAAGTCCTGCCAGATGGTTCTATTGACAAGAACAGTTTTATCTTCATTTACTGTTGATGTGAAGCTGAAATGTTGATGTGAACAAATGAGAGAGGAACGACAGAGACCAGTCAAACTCTGACTTTTAATCAAGGAACTCAGATCACTCGTCTCCTTGCCTCTTTGCATTTGCTACGATTTTAAAATTTTACTTATAACCATTAAAGTTTCACACAGTCAGGTTTTCCTTCTAGGTTTTAGATTCAGGGAGACTCCCAGGGAGATGTTGGACAGTGATGGCTAAGTTGACACTTTAAACAACCGGCAAACTAAACATTATCATGGTGCATTGAAGAATTATTTCTGGATGTAAAGACAACTACTTCAATATTAACAACGAATCAAGCACCTCGTGCAGTTAATCACACTGGGGTTGGTTGTTAATGTGCAACGATTTAAAACATCACCCCATATGTGCAATCACGTAATTCTACACCATTTATAATACACTTATTGTGAATCTTTGCTCGTCTCAATTTCAGAACTTCCCTCGACGTGAAAAGCCTCTCCGGTGTTTTCAGACGTTCCTGATTCATTGCATTTCACGGGAACGTCTTGATCAGTAGCTAACTGGCAGCCCCAGAGACTGAGATAAAACAGGTTATGTTTGACAAGCGCACATTAGGACAAGCTGCAGCCTCTGCAGGTTGAAACAGCCCTACCTTGAGTTGAGAGCTGTACGAGAACGATCTGGGTGATTTGCAGTCGTGCCAAGATTCTCAAAAAGGTAAATATAGAAACCGTAAATGCTTTTCAGTCCAGATCTCTTCGCTTTAAAACTTCCTGTGGATATGATTCCCTCAAGTGTCCACCACTTAAAATTAATTTAAGAACAAAAACTTCTTTATGCAACAAAAACTGAGCTCCTGTCTCGGTAATTATTTGTGAAATGCTTCAGAGAAGAGGCTGCTTGAACTCCCAACTTTGCAATCCTCTTGTTAACGAGAGATGTTTTGTTTCGAGCGCTTCAGCTGCACACGATGTGATCAAGGGTTTGTTTCCAGGGACGGGAGGTAATGAGGATGTTTTTTTTTCTTTTCTTTGCCCACCAGTGGTTGTTTCAGTGGAGCGGAAACAGGGGGAAAGAGAAGTCAAGTACTCCTTGATGAGTATCACTGCCGCTGCGCTGCCTGGTCACGATTTACTTTCCGACCCTCAGTCCAACGCCCTCACGTTCAGATCAAACTGCAGAACACAGTCGAGTGTACAGGTGAACACTTGTTTAAGAGCGTGCACGGTGGATCAGGTTCCTTACTGAGCTCCTACATGCAGGTTTTCTAATCCAGGTCCCATCTCAGCTCTAGCTACAAGCTGCTGGTTGAAGAACTCTTACTTCAAGCAAAGGACTTTTCAATTCAGAGCAACAAACTTCAAGAGTGTTCACTGGATCAGCATTAACATTTAAATTCATCATAATTGCATGCGGGAAAACAAACAGACAGCATTGTGGGAGAGTGACAAACGGCTCAGACAGTGCAGCGCAGCAACCTTTAGAGGCGGCAGAGAAGTAACGGTTTGATTGAGGACTGTCAGAAGGATGAGAAACAAAGACGCAGATGAATAGCGAGTAATGAGCTGAATAGCAGCAGATAAAAGCAATAGATTATGACTAATTGATGTCATTCATTACGACGGAGAGGATGAAAGCAGCTTGATTCACAAAGAAAAACAGTTCATTTGCTCCAGTACAAGGTGACGACTGCGAGTCAAACGGCTCCATTCATCGGCTATCACGTCAGATAATTCAGATGTGGTTTTTGTTTTACCTGCGTCTTTTATCTGAGTGATTTGATTTCGTTAATTGACATTAAATGGGTCAGTTTAGATTTCTTTCATGCCTATTTTTTTCATCTTGTTAGAAGCATTTGTCATATAATTGGTTTGTTTAATTCATTCATTCATTCATTTTCTGTAACCGTTTGTCCTCTGGAGGGTTGCGGGTTGGGTGGGGCGGGGCTGGAGCCTATACCGGCTGTACAACTACTCATACTCACACCTACGTCCAATTTAGAATCACCAATGACCCTAACCAGCATGTCTTTGGACGGTGGGAGGAAGCTGGAGAACCTGGAGAGAATGCAGCCCAGAACCTTCTTGCTGTGAAGCATCAGTGCTAACCACCACTACTGTGCCACGCCGTTTGGGAACCGATGGCTGATTCTGTGATCTACTGGTAAAAGTATTGCCATGTTTACATTGTTGCAAACCCCCCGGCGTCTGAGGCCACAATTCCCCAGACAAATATATCATGCTGCGTTAAGTCACAGCTAATAGAATCTCTGCAAACAGACATCTGGTTGTGAACGAAATAAAAATGCTAAATCAGAGAACAGCCCTGGGTTCTCTTCAGAGATCGGTGCTAATGTGAACTAGACACGTCCTACTGCTGCATTATTGTCGAGTGGACATGCGATGTGCATTTGTTTCAAGTAAATATAATGTGTAGCTTCTATATTCAGAGTCTGCATCGTGGACGAGCAGAGATTCACAGTGAGCTTTCCATGGATCATGATCACTGGTGATACGAGGTAAGTGTGACATTTTGAATTATTACAAGAAAGCAGTGTCTCAGCCACCAATGCTGCACTCAAGTGAACGTCATAGACTTCACATTTAGACTTAAAAGCAGTCATAGAAGAGTAGTAAATTATCATGCTTCATTTAATTGACTCAGACGGCACTGGAGGAGTCAACAAGTTCCTGCAGACCAGATAAGTTTTCTTGGCTGCAGGCTGCATTTCAGTTTTCTATTTTTACTTCAGTATTGTAATATTAATTTCATGTTTCATGGTTTGCTCACACAACGCATGCCGCTTGGTGGACTAAAATATTTTCATTTTCCTCGAGAGAATCTCACAGCTGGTTCACGACGAATCAGATGATGCACGCGGTGCAGAGGCAGCTCCCCCTCATTTTTAATCATCACACAGCGCACAGAGACAGAGACACATTCCCTCACTCTGTAATATTTACTACAACTAAAAGTCCGATGCCCACCAAATCGACTAATGGGAAACAGTTTCTCCCGGCAACGAGTGGCAGCAGGGAACCGCTGAGCTCTTTCAAATCCCTCCTGTTCCTGCTCAGAGACTCAGATTAAAGAGCTAATTATGTTTGTGAGCAGCCGTCCAGCCGCTCAATACAAGTCAACACAATGCAAACACACACACGGCCGTATGCATATAGGTGCAGATAATGACCACACGTAAGCACAAAGGCCCTAATGCAGTCACATTGTCATATGCGTGGCACAGTTTTCAGCACTGTAGTAAGGGGATTAGTGGTTTGAGAGAGAGATTTCTGCAGCTAATTTCACCTGGTATGCTCAGGTGAAGCTAGAGGTGTGTAGCAACGGTGATGTTGCCTCATGTCGTCTGCAAAAAGTTGCATTTCAACACACCATAAAAACTACAGACAACCACCAGCTAGCACATGTGTCCTGCACCGGCATTAAAGGAAAAGGTCTTCAAACCAGGATGTGGCAGTAGTCTGTGTAAGTCATTCAAAAGGGGAAACCAGAAGGATGCACTAGGAAGCTAGGGACCATGACAAAGCTGCAATGAGCTATAATAATCTACAGTACAGCTGAAAAACCTGTGATGATTGAGGTTTCCTCGAGACATTTCAGTTCGGACTCGTCTTCATAACTGAGGAAGGCGCTTGGATGAGTGGTAAAATGACTGAATATCTCACCAAACTGCAATGTTATGACTGTGAGTCAGATGGTGTGTGTGTGTTTTCTGCCTGTGTTGCCGTGTTCCTCCTCCCCACCTGCAGGGGTTGCTGCTTTCTTCTTTCGCCTTTCAGCTTCCTGTGTGCTGGGCAGTGATTGGGGGTTCATTCATTCATTCATCTTCTATACCCGCTTAGTCCCGTTAAGGGTCGCGGGGGTCTGCTGGAACCTATCCCAACTGTCATTGGGCGAGAGGCGGGGTACACCCTGGACAGGTCACCAG
>JASGAT010360488.1:0-13147 GCA_030220025.1 Chelon auratus | reverse complement strand
CAAAATGATGCCCCATTGGTAATGGTAATGATAGTCAAAAATACCATTAAAATGCATAATTATATGTAAAATAGCATCAAAAACATTCGCCGCTGTGTTGGGGGGCCCTGTAAAGATTCTTTTCATGGGGCCCAAAATCCCTAGCGGCGCCCCTGATCATAAACATGCAGCTCCTCAGATCAAAAACATGCAGCTCCTCAGTTCAGAAACATGCAGCTCCTCAGTTCAGAAACATACAGCTCCTCGGATCAGAAACATGCAGCTCCACAGATCAGAAACATCAGAAACATGCAGCTCCTCAGATCAGAAACATCAGAATTATGCAGCTCCTCGGATCAGAAACATACAGCTCCAGCCCAGAGAAATGACAAAGAGGAAAGCAGGGAGAAGACGGTAGGAAAGGGGAGAAAACTAATGCCAACACGATACAGTTACATATGCAGTTTACTGGATGTCTCAAAATCCATTTCAAGTAACAACATGCTACATTTTTAGCATAGTTGGCCCCAGTGTGAATCAAGTCCTCTAGCCTGGCAATATTTATGGCACATGCTTTCCCCTGAGCCATAAAGGACCACAGGACCAGGTTTTAAAGCAACAACAAAAAATGGAATTGCCTTAAGTTGCACTGGGAGGCACGTTGGGGGAATTAAGCAAATGTGAAAGTTATTCCTTTCAGTCCCCCGGGTGATGGATGAGCGATGAGTGTTGGGATAACAAGGGATCAGAGGCGAGAGGAGGAATAATGAGGATCTGCCCTGACTATCCACCTCATCCCTCCACCCATCCATACATCCCGTAGTACTGCTAATGTTGCCTCGACTTGCTTCAGTGCTACTATGAAAAAGGTCTTTTTTTTCAAAGATCCCCTTAGGAAACACTTGTTTTTCCCTTGGCCCTTGCCAGGAGGCCACACAGCATTCAGCAACAGAACAGCACCCTGCTGCTCAAAGGAAATCAGTGAACACTTTAGCAATACAGATGGCCCACTACTCAGGAAGGAAACTTTTATGCACGCTGCTCTTTTATGAGATAGAATTACCGGTTTTCAACATTACAAACTTCCCAAATTAATGGAACTGAAAATTCTAACACAAAGAAGTAATTTATTTCCTTGTTTTAATTTGTTCAAGTACAAATATGATGTATTTTACATCTGGTAAGTGTATTCCCCTTAATCCTCAATTCAGGAATGCTATTTGAATTCTGCACAGAATTTCCCCAAACTATAAACAAACATACATATCTTAATTAGACAAAAGATTTTCTTGTACTGCATGTGACTGCTTCTCGATTCTTTGAAAGCGGAAAGCAATTTAATTCACTTAGTTTTAATGTTGACCTCTTTGATGTTTGAGTAATAGTAACAGCAATTGTCAATCGAAAGCAAGCGGATTGAAAATAATCTCCTCTCAGCAATAGCTAGATTGTTGAAGATGGACTCCAAGAACCTATTTTCAATGCACATACCCATATTGTATTGAGTATTGTACTTTGTGGCTTTCATTTAGCATCTACAGAAACACACCCATTACAGTACTAGATGTCCAACTCTAATTTTTAAGAGTGCAGATCTCATAATACAGATGTCACAGAACCACAACTCTCAGCAGTGAATCTGTGGCACAACCTCTGGCAGACAAGCTATTTCTCACCTCTCAACGATTTTTGCATTGAACACGTCAAGATGTCTTTCTCTCTCTTACTTTTACAAATCTCAAACAGAATTATTCAGTCATCGCCTGTGGCTATGAAGACAAAGCAGGAGGCAGAAGGAGAGAGGGAGAGCGAAAATGAGAGAGGCTGTTTATGTTCATTATCAGTATCACTCTTTTAATCCACACAGCTGGTTACATGGTCTGAGATGTTGACAGAGGACTGTTTAAAGAGCACAGTATTTATCTGTTCTTTGGTGTTTCTGTCCCTCTTTCAGTTTTGTCTCACTTGTTTTCTCCATCTTCTTCAACATACCCTTTCCTAAAAAAAAAGAGATTGTGGAAATAAAGCTTGTGGAAAGCCTTTTATATCATGGGTCATGGGGTAAACCCCTCTTGTAGGTTTTCTGAATTCTTCTCTTTCTCAGATTTGGGTGCTGTCAACCACTGGCTGCTATGAAAAAAGAAAAAAACCCAAAACGTTAAATTATGAATCAGCAGGGGGCAGAATAGACTCTCAGTGGCTTGCTAGCAGCACTCGTTCTTGTGGTCAGAGGACTTTTGCAAGTGGAAACCACTCAGATGTCTTACTTTCAAACAGAAGCAGAGTTGTCTCTCTTGATTGGTCCCTCAACATGATATATTAAATATAATTATTGTCATCAGCAGCGGCGGCTCATAGATTGACTATCTAGGAACCATTTGTGTGCCAACTATTTGTGTTTTTATGACTGGTTTTAGATCTACGTCAGAAAACTAAGTACAATGAACCATTTGCAGAGCTGTTAGCTGTCAGTGTTTGTACAAGTTGGCATTCTTCACTATGTCCATGTTCCCCTTGTTCTCTAACCCTTCTCTCTGTCCAGGATTAACAGGAAGCTGCAGATGAGGTGATAGGATTAAGGACTGTTTGCTGAAGAGATGGTCATGCAGTGTCTCACCATTTCAGGATGGGCTTCAGTAGGTGAGCGAAGAGAGAGAGAGAGAGAGAGAGAGAGAGAGAGAGGGCGAGAGTGACAACAAGAATGCACAATTACATACCTCCTTGTCTGCCGTCTGCCGGGTCAGCGGGCCCTTCAGAATCACTAAAATACACAAACAAATGTATTGCATTTGCATATAGCACTTTAACCTTTTCCACATCAAAATGCTGCTGTTAATGCAACCGCCAAGAGGCTCTGAACTGTAAATATTTGCAGGCTAGGACGTACTGCCCAGGGAGAGCTGACAAAAGGCTCCAGGAATCATTTAGCTGGGCTATAGTGGCTGTATGTCAAAGTCTGCTACCTCATTAGGAAGGATTTCACAAAGAAAATGCTAATTGGCCTTACTTCCTAAATAAAGGCTTATTTCTTTCAGCATATCGCTGTGGCCTATAGCTAGACTTGCTTAATGAGATGGGTTGTCTAATGAAGGATACCGCAGTCTTGGATAGGGTGTTCGGTTCACCTTGGAGTAGAACACCCCTCTATCTCTCTCATTATCCGTTTTCCTCCTTCCATCTTTGCCTTCGCATTACCTCAACGGCACGTACAGAGTTTGTGTCTGGGTCAACAGGCAGGACAGGAGATGTAAAGCCTGGTTTCAGAGTTTTGTTGTGCAACTTTCAACAGTTTGATTGAGTTTGACAGCTCGTTGTGTATATTCGGTCCATTTCCCTTCCTGTGCCATCATTAAGAGTTTCTGTGTTCAGTTCTCAACTTTGGCAGAACCTCTTCGAGTTAGCAAATTAGACACTATACGCAATCAAAGGAGCACAATGGCTAAGAATTAGGCCTTTTTTACTCTTTGATTTAATTGGACAGTCTGTGTCCAATTGGCCAGTGTGAGTGACAGGATAGATGGGAGTGGATGACATCCCGTAGGGACTGTCCATCTAGTTCAAAGACATTCCAAGTACATATCAAATGCCACAGCTCACTGAGCCATAAGTTTGTCCAAACAGCTGCCAGTCAGCAGAGGACAGGACACTATGCTTTGTTCTGATCCTCCCACATTTAACATTATATTGATCTTCCAGTGGTAAACACAGGATCTATGTTGAACCGAGTTCTACATGGATTTTTTATTTTTATTTTTAAATGAGCATATACAGCGAGCGGTGCTACTGAATATTTAAAAAGTTTACATTACTTTAGCCTTTAGGATTGCAGGTTAATGATGGGCACTAATGATAATTCGGGCTCTGTGGTTGTGGCTTTTGCTGTGGCTTACATAACCAGTCACAATTACAAGGTCGACACCGCCGGGTAATGAGATTGTGAGATATTAAAACAAAGGTCAATTGACTTCTCTGCACTTCAGATGTGAAATAAGACTATGTCGTTCTTTGTTTCCAACAGAGAAAGCCAGGGATTGAAAAACTTTTATATAACACTGTACACAGTATTAAGCAGTAGAGGGAGAGGATATGATACTTTCTGTGACTATGCGTTGACAGCTAGAGGTTCAGTCACATTTGTCATTTTTTTGGGCCTTGCTTTACATGGTGTTACATGTGGTACGCATGGGTCTGTAAGACTCTCAGTCAAAGCTGATGCAAAAGCTCAAACAAGTCCAGTTGCTCGTTTCAAATTTGTTTTACCTCTTACCTTTAAGTCTGTTTCTTCAAGCATGGTTAACATGAAAAGAGATGATCTGAGCAGTCTGTCCAACCAAGCAGTCCAGGTAGTCAGTGAGAAAGCAAAGTACGGTGCATAGACTCTTGTTATTGACTGGAAACCAATCCAGGTTAGATAATGTTGAACTGGTTGACAGAAAACATCAGTCTTGACCAACACTGGTTAATTCAAAATGAGGAACTGTGCTAACCTTTTTGTCTGTGCTCTATGGCAGTGTTTTTCAACCTATCTTGAGCCAAGGTACATTTTTTTCATTGAAGAAATCACAAGGCACACCACCAACCCGAAAATGTTAAAAAAAAAAAAAAAAATTAAGTAGCCTATATTAACAATATAAAGTCATTCTTGTTGAAGTCTCTTGAACAGGAATCAAATAAACACAAAGAAAAAAGTCTTATACACAGACAGATATTATATATACACAGACACTTGACAATGTCATATTATTTGCAGGTAATAATTAATTCGTTTTCAAAAAATGTTTTTTAGACCAATTAGATGAAACTGGAAAATTTCCCATGGCACAATTCACTTGGCTGATCATTCCTGCAGTTGTATCAACAATATATGAAGTGTAAGCACTGACAGAGATTATTTTCTGAAATGGGATTATAACGCTCGTCCAGTTGGTGAAGGGAGTGTTTTCTGGAGGCAGTTTGACCACATGAAAAGCATTTCTAATTAAGCACACCGACCCTTGAGTCTTGTTGAGGTTGTCACTCTTGTTTTGTGCTATTCGAGTTTCTTTCCACTGTTTTACAGCGAAATTAGAAACATGTCGATTTAACCTGCACATGAATAATTCAGTTCAGTCTGCTATGATCTCAGTATGTATGACCAGCACATGAGGACAAACCTGTTACACACATAACACACTACACCTGAAAGACCTAACGCATTTACACAGCGTGATCTAGACACTTATCCCTCCTTCTGCCGCACACACGCGCACACACACACATTCATCAGTTCTGCCCTCCTCGTCTGTCCCTGGCTGCTGGCTGTCCTCAGGTACTGGTGGTATTTGTAAAGAGCCTAATTGCCCAAGTGTCTGGAAAGTGGCAGGTGAGAGTGTGGCTGGCTAATGAGCTCCCTCAGAGAGGGTCAGTAGTTAGCCGAAGCAACACCGGGCTCTGCTCCCTGATAAAGGTCACATACCTCCAGGGAAAAATGCCACGGCATGATGTGATGACCAAGGGAAAGGGGAATGGCCAGCATTTCACTTGCCATTAAACAAAATGAGTGAACTATAGAGGGGATGAAATTCTTTTGGTTGAGGTGGCACGTCCTCTACGAAGGGAAATTCAGCACAGCATAACAGACAGAGTGCTGTGTGGCAGTAAGGGCCTTAGAGAGGAGAGGCTGAACATGAGATAATGACCTGGAGGAAGCACACTGAAAGGGGAAGTGAGACAGGAACAGGTAGCACTGAAGTACTTCTGCATCTGATCTGTTTTGGTGAACATTTTGACAGCTGATAACTTTGCTATTTCCTTCCACACTGAGCTGTCAGTAAAGCACATGACAGCCCGCAACCTGGAATTTCCGGCAGCTTTTAAAGACAGTTTCACAAAAATTTGGGGAAACTCACATGGCATTTAGTTATACTTGAAGATCAAGTTGGAAGCCAGTCAAACTAGTTTTCCTGAAGCTGATGTCTCGATCAATTGTCTTGTTGTAGTAATCTCAGAATACGCTTTAATGACAGTTAGTGAGTGTTATCTTATTTTTTTATACTTTACTGAGACTTGAACTTGAAGTCTGGTGGGCTTGATTGACATGGCTCAAGTTTGTCAGTTTACAGAAATCATTAAACACACTGGAAACTTCTATCAAGAATATACATGTCAGGTGTAACACTTCCAAGTACTGAGGAACTAAATGGCAGCAAGACGTGCTACTTCTAAAACCAGACAACCTACATGAAAAACACAGAGAAAACCTCTAAAAGCCTCTTGTCGTACCATGAAAACACTATACACCCCATCCTATACGGGTGCGTTTCGACTCCGCAACCCAGCTAAACCATAAACCAGGTGAAGGAGGGACATTATCAGACCCCATCAATAAACCCATTAAGTCCATTAGCATAGGTACTGCTCTGCTTGCTCCTCGTTCTTTCTTTTGTGTCTTTTTGTTATTCTGATACCTTGCTCACCTTTTCTCCTCATTAAGCTCTCACACGTGGTTAAGTAGAGGGAGAAAAACAATCCTGATGCTTTGGTTTGTGCAAGTCAGAAAAAAAAAAAAAAACGCAAATGGGAAAAGCAAAAGCATCAACAGCCTGATAGTAATGGAACACGTGGAAAGCACTAATGAATATCTAACCTCCTCCTTTCCTCGTCTCAGCCCTGCCATATTCTCTCTTGCATCCTCACTTTTTGTCTCGGTGTCTCACTAGCTTTATAATTTGCTCACACATGTGTTGTGTTATAGGTTTTAGTAATCAGGTACAGAAGGTCCATTAAAAGCAGTACTACTGCCATTAATAAACCAGTGTTAACAGCAGAAGATTAGCGCTGTTCTGTGCACACAAACAAAGTAAAGTTATATAGCCAGCTGAAATTCACTTTTATTTTGTTCATTATTTTGTTTCGTATTTTTTTTCTATCCCTACAATGTTCTTTAGATTTATGACAAACATTTCAGTCAATAGTGTTTTTCTTGACTTCCAGGAAGCCACTGGTTTCCACTCATTTCCTTTTGTCAAATAAAAGTCAAAATGTAGGCTTGAAATTTACTCAAGAAGAGTAAGAAGTGAATCTCTCTCATTTTTTTAATGGCAGTAACAGTCAACGTACACTTTTGCCCATAAAGTGTTTTCAGACACATTCCCCCTTTTTGTATTTATATAAATGACATGTACCACATAACCTGACCCACCAGATGGTTTCTTACACAGAACCATCTCCAAAAGCCATCCTTTGAAAGTGTTAGGAAAAGAGCAGACACAAAATACTCGATAGGTGATTGGGCAAACCATCTGTCTATCAGGGCCTAAACGCAACAAGCTTTATACCATAGGTGGTATAAAGACGGACAATGGAACAGCTCCTCAAAAGAGAAGCCAAAGCAAGTGGAGCTCCCCCTGGTGACTGTCTGCAGTATAGGTCATAAGCTCCACCCCCTCCATGTTAGTGGATGGGACTTGGGCCAAATTAAAACACAAAAGTAAAAAAAAAAAAGGACCAGCCGCAAATGTCCTCACTTTCCCAAAAGGTTCCTCATTCCATTTTTCTTGACGACAGAGTTCTACATGACTTTCTGGTGCGAAAGTCAGAAAACCTGACAAAGATACAAAATGAGAGAGGACATATGTGAGAGACAAAGAGAAGGAGAGATAGAATATGGGAAAATAAATGGAGAGATGAAGAGAAAGAGAGAGAGAGAGAGAGCGAGGTCGCTGCAGAGGGCAGGTTGATTCAGATTGTGAAATTGATGTATGACAGAACAAATTGCTGTTGCCGCTCAGATACATCTGAATTGAGAATTGTCAGGAGGAGGCAGATTACAACAGACACCGTGCTGCGTGCAGCCTCCTAAACAAAACGAAGACATATAAGGCGGATGAGAGAATGAGAGAGAAAATGTGTGCTTGTGCCCTTGGAATGGGTTGCGCTAATGTGTTACGCTAATTACCTTGTATGCGCCATACAAGGGGCAGAACATCAAACGTTATACTGAGAGAATTCTATACTGCCTGTGAAGTTTTGCCAGCAACTTTATTATTTACAGAAACACTGTCTTTACAGCTACATAAAAGAAGAAGTTAGGTATGTTACAGTCAAGGGTGCAGTAAATAGAAGGATTAAGAATTCAAACTAGCGCAAGAACAACATGTACTGACACCAGGTCAAAGGGGAAAGGGGAACACTGGTCAGGCACCATAAATAAATCACTTCAATATTGTAAAAGAAAACTTCTGAGAATTCCTCCCTCCCTTGGACACTAAATCTACTTCATCCTTTGGCGCTTACTTTTCCTCCCTGACACTGAGAAGCTTCAGGCAGCCACCCTAATGCGTGTGTCTGTGAGCGAGCAAGAGGGATGGATGTAAAGTGGCAAATTCTCCTGTGCTGCAAAGACAGTTTGTGTGGGGCGTTTGCGGTGTGGGTGGCATTAGTGGATGCCAAGCAATGAGACAGACAGCCTGGGGCGGAGAAACTGAGAGGAGTCTGATAATGTAGCGACACTTCAACCACATGTCTCTTGCTGGAGACAACAGACATGCTGTCAAGGAGGTCTGTCACAGGGGCTGTCTGGGGAGCTGACCAGACCGTGCACTCTGGATTTAATCAAACACACTCACAGATGTGTCAATCTCTCGCATATGTTTATGAAAATTAGGCATTCGTTGAAAGATCAGGAAACGTGAAACTGCGATGTGTAGTTAAGTCACAGCTGCAGTTGCCCCACGTGTCGACATTTATCTCACGCGGCACTGCCGCCAAAAAGTGTGAGACGAGCGACAAAATATTAAACATTTAATCTTTCTCAGATGTCATGAATCACTTGTTTGAGTCCGAGGGGTTGGGGTTATCCAGGTACGAGGTGATTTCATTGGTTCCTTGTAAAGGGGAAAAAGGGATGATTGGATCCTACAGGTCCTGAGAGAACTGAGAACAATCAGAAAGCGACAACACACGCCGCATTTCAAACAAGCAGATGCTCTCTAACTACCCGCTGGCTAATCAATCGCAGCTTCTTTCAGAAATTTCTCTCATCCAGTGAAAATTTATAAGTGCCCCTGCAGGTTTGGGTTGAGTTATTATACTTTTTTCACGTCCCATTATTTTATGTCTCCTTTGGGTTTATTGTGACATGTCAAAATAAGACCTTTGTTTTAATTGGCGTTATTGATGATTAAATTGCCCTTTAATTTAGATTTGACATTTTGTGCACACACACGCGCAAGGACTTATTCACTACTTAAACAGAGAGTGTTTGCCTTATTCTCAAGATGTAGTCCTGATTTAATTGGAGCTTGTGTTGCGTATAGAGATAGATAGATAGATAGATAGATAGATAGATAGATAGATAGATAGATAGATAGATAGAGAGGGAGTGAGAGGGGTTTTTAGGATGGAGACAAAACCCAGCTCTTTTCTTAATAAAAATGTTGACTGACAGAGATGGCGGGTTTATGGGGATCTACACAGTGAGATTCATACACATTAAAATACTACAGCTATGCTCACGTAATGCCATCACACACAACATTTATAAATGAGTAATTATGTATCGCTAAGAGGACTGGCGCTACCAGTGAGGGAAAAGGGCTATTACACGTGTGAACTCTGAATCATCGGAAGCAGTCGCATGTTGATGTGACAGAAATAAAAACAAGATGATTGGCAACAGAATTTCTGACACAATATCAGTGCTCAACATAGTACCGTTAAAAAGGGTTTGCACAAACATGATCAGTATCAGAAGATCCATTGCTGGTGTGTTTTGACCTACAGTTTAAAGTGATCAGTGCATCAACAGTTGAAATGGATATTTTTTTTCTACTAATGTATTTGATTGGTTGATTACTGTCTGTAAAATGCATTTGGATGTTATTATGAAGCGTGTTTCAACAGATACTCTCTGCGCAGAACTGGGTAGTCCTACCACCACTCAGAGGCATTTTGTTGCACAAACAAAAATAAAGCAAAAACAAAATCAAATCACCCCTGTTCAGATCGCATGTATGACCAGGTTGCTGTCACTCTTCTATCCATCACCACATAAAGCCAGCTCAAACTATTTGACTGGCTGATCTTTGCTGGGGCGTAATCAACTCCCAACGGCTTGACTCCAGACTCCAGACCAGCTCTCCCCCTCAAGAGTCTTATAAGTGGGGGGAGTTTAGTCCAGCTTCCTTGCCATAGCTTTGGGAGGCCTGCAACATACTCTATCTATAACTACATGTTAACAATAGCTACACTGCGGCATTGACTCTGTCTCTCAGCTGTAGACACACACACTCTGTGTACCTAGATATTCCCTTTCATTAACTGGGCGTGCTGAATCGAAAATTGTACCTTAGGTTTATGCTTCGCAGTTTTCTGTCAATATTTACCTCCAGCCAATCCATCATTATTTAAATCTGACATCCTCTTCAAGGTTACACCTTTCCCAGCATGCAATGGGTTAGACCCATTGCATGTTACACCCAGGACATATCTGCAGTTACATGGCGAGCACACATAAGCAGATAAACTCATTCACAAATACATCTCCCTTCTATAACTCAGCAGCTTCATAATACGCGATATACACACAGTTACTTAAATCCTGAGACACTTTTTAAAATTGAAATATTAAAACACATAAAAAAAGGCTAAAAAAAAAGACCTCGTTGGACAAAAAGGATAATTTGTCCAACAAGGCCAAGCAACAAAAAATTTATTTACTTAGGACTATTTTGGTCACTCAGACAGCATTCTCAGTCCACTAAGCTTATTTCCTAAACAATGTCCCACATCATTAGGCTGAAGAAGCACTTTACCAGATTTCGGTTCCACACACAAATTAGAAAGTCAGAAACTTGCACTCTACAGAATTAGTCTAAAATGAGATTCCAGCAGATATACACCAACACCAGTCACCTCCCACCTCCCATTCTTAAAAAGCCATTTGGATGGAAGATGTTTAACATGTGTTTGTAAAGAGCTCCATTCTGTGTGTGTTGTATTTGACAGTGTGACAGTGTTGTGTGTCATTGAAATTGTAGTTGTAACATACAGCTGAGTGTAAAATTAAATTGCACTCTAAGCATGTCCTCTTGATTTGGACATTAATGACGCGCCAGTCTGGAAATGCTGTCAATAAAGCTCACAATGAGAGAATGCAGACATTTCTATTTGATATGCTTCATCCGTTTAACAGGTACACAAAAAAATGTTTCTCATGTTTTATCAAGTCAATTTAATTTTACTCAGGACAGAAATAATTATTTCCCCATCATTTATTTTCTTCTGTGGGTCACACACAACAATACTAACCCCTTGATTTTAGATCCTATAAACACACACAGCGAAGCATTCTTGTAGAATATGCCTTTTATTAGTCGTGTACGCTTCCTTTATAGCTCATTTACCACTTCACATCTCGCTCTCACTCACACACACACATGCCCACACAGGGTTGTGTTGGCTGCTGTACCTGCCTCCCAGGGGTGCGTGCGGCGGTCAGAGAAGTGTTCCTGGACTCCCAGCTCCAATTAAGAGAACAGACAGTTGGTGAGAGCAAGAGAGAGAGAGAGAGAGAGAGAGAGAGAAAGAGAGAGAGAAAAGCCTCCTTGCAGACACTGAAACACTCCAGCAGAATATTAATAACCACTAACATTTTGGCCATATCCAACTATCTCCAACTTCAGCTTTGTTTATGGTAATTTGCCACGGACTTTGCCCTGCAGATGTGGAAAACATTTCACGACCCGATGACCAAATAACGTCACTTAAAAATACATTCTGAAGGACATGAAGTGTCAAAAGAGAAAGAAAGATATTCATAGGCTAAGTGAATCCATGAAATTTCAGCGATGTAGACCGGATACTGTTACGAATTAAAGGACACCGGCTATGGTAAGTAACCATAGCAACAGTTACCCTCTGAACACCACAGGATGGTGACTGGAACAGACAAGCTGAAAGAAGTTATTGATAGTTTGTATCATGTAAGCGATCATCTCTACTTCAGACTTCAGTCGACAGAGTCGTCATTTGTTTGTGAAAATCGTGATATATTGCCTCGAGGACGGTGACATAGCTTTCTAGTCTTGTTGGTAATGTACTGTTAACTCTTGTTTTCTTAACCAATGTTACTACTATCTTTGAATCTTGCTAGCACAATGTTAGCTTTTTGGCTCATATCTCAGACAAGCGTTCTCTGAGCTGAGCGGTCTGCAAAAATCTCCTGTTACAAAGCTGTATCCGGGGTTTGTCCTATTTCATGGCGCAGTGAACAATGTTTCCATTACATTCGGAGCCTGTGGTCTGGTCATGAGTGCTCCTGGTATTAGTCAAACCCTCGTATGTTACCACAGAATAGGTTATGGCTTAATAACTGTAGAGTTTGACTTCATAGTGCGTAAAAACAGTTCTACTAGTCAAATCTTTGGTGAGGTTTTGTATCATTCGTTGAAATAATGTGATGTGAGAAATTTCCAAATCATCTCAAACGTGACCCTGACTACGCTACACACTGCTTGAGACGTGAGAAGCCAAAAAGTTTGGAAACCACTGCTTTAATCTTTAACGGTGTTGTATTTTAAAAGCCTGTTATATTATTCAGTGTGTATAAAGGTAACCAGTAACTAAAGCTGCCAAAGAAATGCAGTGGAACAGAAAGTACATTTCCCACTGAGATGTATTTGAATGAATAAAGCAGTATGCAATGGAAATATATGGAGATAACATGAGTGCTGGAAAATTACAGTTCAACACGATACATGAATGAATGTATTTAGTTGTTTTGCTAATTATAGTAATACTCCCTTTACATTTTTTTCAATAAAACTTTAAAAGAGCACACATTTCTACATTTAATTCACTTTTACTGTGCATGTGTTTCCCTTTCAGTTTTTTACACAATATATGAACATGAGATAATTAAGCTAACTACAGCTAACCAGTCTCCTAAATATGGTGGTTTTTATGTTACTATAGACCAGTGGTTCCTAAAGTCAATGATGATAGATGATATACGTAGGAACATTGTAAGGCCTCCCAACCCTCGACGCACATCCAGATAGATAGATAGACAACTTTATTGATCTCTTTGGGAGGTTCCCGCAGGGAAATTGACATCTCCATCGCATACAACACTGTCAGACATACAAAAAGTACAGTAAGCCAAACACCAAAAACACCCAGTAAAGAA
>JASGAT010360478.1:3621-26206 GCA_030220025.1 Chelon auratus | reverse complement strand
TATGAGTTAGCATTAGCCAGGCACTAGGAGCCGGCCTTTAAAACTAGTTTTTGTCTATTTTTATTTTTTATTTTTTATTTGATTTCTAAATTATCTTTCCAAGGAAGTCCAAATGTAATAGTTATGGCCCAGGACACATTTAACAAATGCAGTCTTACTATGGGATACATTTAGAATTTTTTAAATTTTATTAAAATTTTAATAAATTCTTCCATTCTTTATTTCAGATATTGTCAATAGTGACACTTTTAACACAAAATCAGTTTTAAACAGTTTAATTTCAATATTGTATATGCTAAATACTTAAATAATAATTTTATATTGTGATATTTATTTAGTTTGAAAACAGAAAATCTGCAGAAATTCACAATGAAATTCTAAATATCTGTTGTTGTCGATAAGGTATACACATACGAGACACACTTTTGCTTACCTGAATATACAACTGCTTCAAAAAGTACTCAGACCTCTTCCCATTAGACCATGAGTTCAAATCATGTTGTGACGTTCACGAACGAACTGAATCTATTGACCCGGCTCTTTAAAACGAACGATGTGAACTGAGTCGCAATTGCGAGATGTTCTTTTTTGTAAATTCTTTTGCTGTGTTTCACTTGCGAGTGTCTCAGTACGCAGAGGTGTCAAGAAGCCGGAGGATATGGCTCATTTGAAGTGACTTGTTTGGCGACTCAAAAAAAACCAAAAAGTAACCTAAAGAAAACACAGCAGCATCTTTAAGCACATTTGTGACGGCAAAAAGTTGGTGGTTTGACAGTGAGCATAGATGCCAACTTTTGACCGGGGTTCAATTCCCAGTCGATGCAAAGACTTTCGAATTTCTCACGGAATAAATAAAGTATCTATCTAGAATTAATATTTCAGAATAATTCAAACTCAGGTAGCCCAATATATATTGGTGGGATGTCTAAATGTGAGTGATTCGAATCCAGATCTTACTCTATAACTCATCCCTGTGATTATTTCCTACATAAAATTAGTTAAAGCCCAGACTGAGACAGTTTTGAACAACTTTTTCAAAGGAATGCATGCACAAGATCCGGCTCCCTTCAAAGAGCTTCAAAGCCCATCTCTGTTTCTTTTAAAATGAAACCTTCCTGGAGGTCCTTCAGCGCTGTCAGATTAGATGGGAAACATCTGTAAACTTCCATGTTCTTTTTAGATGTTCTGTTTGAACGTTGCCGGTCCCCCAAGTTCAGTCGGAGACTTATCCTAAAAAAACTCAAGCATCGTCGTGATCGTATGCTTCAGGTCACTGTCATGTTGAGTGAAAGATGAATGAAAATATACACATTCTGATGCATGTAC
Source organism: Chelon auratus (assembly GCA_030220025.1). Taxonomy (NCBI): domain Eukaryota; kingdom Metazoa; phylum Chordata; class Actinopteri; order Mugiliformes; family Mugilidae; genus Chelon; species Chelon auratus. The sequence goes on along the minus strand of JASGAT010360478.1, from coordinate 24,880 downwards.
GAGTTTATCTGCTTTATCTGACTTCACATGACTGGCCTTCGGCTAATTGGTTTCACTGTAAGAGCTGGGTTCTGCTTAAGGCTCATTCTTGCTCAAAGGGAGTTTTTCCTCGCCATCACATCATGGTGCTTCTTCTCAGAGTATTGGGTTCTGTGTTCTTTCAGATCAGACCAGATAACCTTTCTCATCATGATCTTGCTGCTTTCCGAATGAAACCGTTCTTGCTCTGTTACTACATTTGACTGGAATAATTTAAACTAACAGGATAAACCACAGCTTGGAGACACACCAATTGTTAGAATATTTTTATGATTCATTTTATTTTTTTATGAAGCGGCTGTACAATGTTATATAAAAGAGTTTGGTTATATAAAAGTTGGTTTCCTCAAACCAAATAAGACACGTCCCTCAAACACAAAGTGGTAGACACACTAACTACAAAGAAAACCTGGCTACACTTATATCCCCCCCATGCTATGCCAGCACATGGTATAACCCGATGAGCTCACCAGGAAGAGCAACATAACCAGGTAATTCAAAACCAAAGAAATGAAGGTTGACACATCAAACAGTGCATTGAAACTGACTTATAATCTCACAGTGTTAATGTGTGCACTCAAGTTAACACTAAACTTGAGTTTTACGTGTGGTTGACCGCAAATGAAGCTAAGAAGGTGAGGGTGTGGGCTGTAGTGATTTTACCATGTGGGGACTCTGTTCACCCCACAGTTGTACGTACATGCGAAGTACAGTTTTCGTTGTCCAGACACTTGTTATCCGGACATTTCTTCAACATGACAATGTGTTTCTCTCGAGGAAAGAGTTGACAGTCAACTTAACCATCATGCATTTTCATTATTTGGAAAAATGGTCGGATATCCTCTACCAAAGAAAAGAGGACTCAGAAACTTTACTGTAGGGAGATTTATGAAGTCTTTGCCCTGGAATAATGTTACTATTGCAGGAGGTGACCAAATAGGAGGTGTGATTGCCAAAGTAAAGGCTTGCAACCAGCAGTTAATTTCAATACCACACAATGAACTAATTCATCAGTGGTCCATGATCCCGTATTGAATGAACTGAGTTACCCTGTGCTGTTACAGCATGTACATTTGGCATGTAGGGTTGTGTTTGAAGTGTTGAAAATGTACGCCCAAAAAGATTTGTCTAATGAAATAAATTAATTTGCCATCAGATATAAAATCCTGGTATGAAATGCTACAGAATCGAAAAAAAAAAAAAAGGATAAGTCAAGGAATGACTTATCGATCTATCAATCTGTAGCCAGGACAATCACCTTGCAAGAAATATTTTGCAGCAAGAGATCCATAGATAATGACTTATCGATCTGTAGCATTCCAAACCAAGAATTTCTATCTGATGGCAAAAATTTGTTTCTCCAAAAATTGTTGCAAACTCTTTCTTGCAAAGTGAGGGTCTTGGCTAGAGTTGTGACGTTCACGAATGAACCGAATCTATTAACCGGCTCTTTAAAACGAATGATGTGAACTGAGTCGCAGTTGCGAGCCCATCTCTCGTGCTGGCTTTTACAGAATTGCGTTTTTGGGTCTGATCTAGCAATCTATGCCAATAGGCTCTCCTTTTTCAGAGTTCCTACTGTGCAGGCCAGGATTTCAGTCATTATGGAGTTTGAAACTTTGGTGAGCGGCTCACAGTTATTTGAATGTTGGTAAGGAAAGTTGCCTGGTCTATTCCCAATATTACTAATCATTTAAACTAATTGCTAACTCATGGCTAGGACAACTTAGGTATACTGGTAACCTGGTCAAATATTCAGGGAGCATTGCACTCATTGAAGCTGTTCAACTTTAACTGGTTTAACTCACTGTTTTAATTTGTAGCACATGTGGAGTACTTTGTGCTTAAATTATTTCACTGTTAATTTTATAAATTTAGTTCATGTTCATTGGTTTAATATATTAAAAGACAGACAGAAAAACAAAGTGGATTTTAAATGATCATGTGCAGTGTTGTGATATATACAGTATCCTAATTCATTCAAGTAATTAACTTGTTAATCTAAAAGTCCTGTTGTTAATATGGTAAAGTAAATCCTCCATTGTTGTGTATACTTTAAAAGATATCCCTAATGATGTGAATGACGTTACATGCAAGAAAAAAAACAGTTCCACCCCAAGGGTGTGGGTTGGCTTCTGAGCTACGTATAAAGAAAGGAAAAAAGCTTGAATTTCCTCTGGGGTTACATCACACTGGTTATGAAACACCAGCATATATTGAATTTGCGCCTAACAGATGTAGCATAGTTTACCTTAAATTAGAAGGGCCAAATCACCGGGAGATGGTACTGTGTTGTTAAAATAGATGAAAAAAAAGCACCATCTGCCCACAGCAGCTGCAGAAAAAACAACAAAATCCACCTTGGAATTGCAAGAGGAAACCCAAATACTTTGATTATGTGAGCAGGGGTATTACTACAGAGACGTGATTTGCTCCTTTTTAGAGATACTGCCTATCTTGAAACGCCAGGCAAAAGACCAACGCTTGAACACTCTGAGAAAAGATTGTTTTATAGTGAAAGGTCTGGATAAAGAGCGTCTTCGGGCTCTACCCTGGCTTGCCGGTGTTTTCAGGAAAGCAGGCAGAATCGATGCACTCTGACTGTTTGAACATCTGCAGTGGCAATGAATTACTCCTGTAGCTCCCCTGTGGTTCCACCTATACCTCAGCGGCTGCTGCAGAGAAACCTCGCAGCACTGCAGACAACCTCGCAGACCTTGTGTGCTGTACTCTCCAGCCTTACTTCTTCTGGAAGTTTTCTTTTTACTTTGACATGAGCTTTTTTCTGAAGTGCATTAAGTGAACAGCTTGAATCAAACACCTCAATTGTAATTATTCAATTATGTCCCAAGAGCAAGCATTACATAAGTACTTGAATACTTTTTCTGTGATTTTTCCATTATTTTACTGTAATTACTTTGCACTCATGAAAATGAACACCGTAGAAAGAGCGGTGCATTAAAGAGAATGGAAAGGAGCTGCATAAATACAGTAGTCATTAGACTGAATATAATGTACATATTCCCACATGAAATTCAGATAAATGGCAATGTATGTGGAGAAAAAAAAAGATGACTGGAGGATTAATTATTAATTATTTAATACAACGGCTCAATTCGAATAATCGAACAGATTACAACACACTTGTTTATCATTTACTGTTTCCCAAGTGTTAAACTGGTAGGACCACAAAAATGGAAGTGGCGAAATCGCTTGGAACCAGGGTTACATACGTAACCTTAATAAAGAAATAAAGTTCTGTGAACTTCTCGATGCTGGAGGTGAAATAGTAATTTTTAATCGAGTTATTAGCCTGTGGAGATTCATGAGAAAGGTGGTGATGAAGAGAAGGTGCATGTGAGGCTTTATCTTATAAATAATGCACTGCGTAGTATGGGTGTAGTGTATCTGAGTGTCTTTATGATTCAAGAACAGTCAATGACTTGTCTCTTTATATGTGAGACACAACTAGACAAGCAGATATTTGTTGCACATTGGCACTAGATCTCTATATATATTTATATTTTTGACAAAATACAGTATAATTGCAGCTCTTGACAGGTTTGTGTATGGGCCAAAAAATGATTCTCTGACTTTGGATAGAGGAGTTGTGCTTGGCAAGTCAGAAGAACTGTATTGAACAAGAAGCAGTAATGGGGATTAGGGATAGGCGATATGGACTAAAAAATTTATTCTGATAATTTCTGGTATTTATCACGGTAACGGTAAAAATGACGATAAATAAACACCAATTCAGCCTAATCTTTTTGACTATAATGCATCGGCAAGTTTTATCTGAGTTGTTGTTTTTTAACTGGACTCTTTGGATGAAGTCGACGCTGCTTCTGCATCCTCGCCCATTTTCTGGCTTTCTTCATATTCTGGTTTGTGCTTGTGTTTGAGGTGGTGGAACAAATTGGTGGTGTTACTGTCCTTTTTATGCCCTATTTGTTTGCAAACCTTGCATGTTGTAATTTGCTGCTCCGCATCAGACTTTTTTAACCCCTTCATGCCTAGTGTCGAGAATTCGCGACGCACTGTTTCCGTTCAGACTGCAGCCGAAATAACGCACGTAATACTCCAGTATCGGTTTGTGCACATTCAAAAAATTCCTAGGAACCTTTTGCAAGCACTAGTTTCTCGTAGGACCAGCTGGAGTGGTAAGCAAACACACAAATATTTAATTTCTTTATATAATTGAAAAATCAAATGTCAATTTGTCAATATTCCATACGTGTTAGGTTGCGGGCGAGTGTGTCGTGCACATATATACGTCATCAATGGGAAGTTATCGTTTTTATCGCGGGTCGACATATTCTTACCGTGGGGAATATTTTTGAAGATATATCGTAAACGATTAAATATCGCACATCCCTAATGGGGATGCACTTTATATTAGAGATGGGATTTATGGCTCTTTGAAATGAGCTGGATTTTGTGGATCCTTTCCTTTCAAAGAGCTGTTCAAAAGACTGGTATTCTGTTGGTGGGATCTCTGAATCTATCATCGATATCTAAACTATAAAAACTTTTGCGCTGACCGGGAACCAATCACAGGTCCACTGCTATGCTCACCACTATACCATCCCTGTCATCAACACCATCTCACTCAGTTGAGTGAGGAGCTTCTGTGCGCATCTGTGTGAAACACATCAACAATTTTTTTCCTATTATTTGTTTTAAAGAGCCGGTCAATAGATTTGGTTCGTTTTCGAGCCTCACAACTCTACCAGCAACTTCAAGATTTTGGTGAGGAACATCCAGCCTCACTCAGTGGAGTAGCAAAACAGTAGATTCTGTGAACACCTGTGTGAAACAAAATAAGCCAAATAAAAAAAAAGAAAGAAAAAGAAGAATGGCTCACAACTGCAACTCAATTCCCATCGTTCATTTTAAAGAGCCGGTCAATAGATTCAGTTTGTTCGTGAACTCTACTTTATATATAATATATATATATTAAATAGTCATTTGTATTTGTCCTAACAGTATAAAATGCTGAAAGCAATGGAAAATTCACATAGACCAAACATTCCCGCCCACCCCCCATACTCATGTAAAGATGAGTAATGTGTGTAACGCATGCAGCTAGTGGAAGAATATATTACCCCCTGGCCTGGGTGGCAGTGATGAATGCCCGAGACAAACTCGCTGCACAGTCACCCAGGCAGCTCCGCAGGCCCGAGAGAGTACAAAGAACGAGAAACCCACGGATAGTAATAGAGAGAGAAAGAGAAGAACACTTGAAGCAGTTTGATTTCTCTAGTTTTAAGTGTACTTCACACTGACAGGATTGGGACACAGTGCCTCAAGACCACCATCTCTAAATGGCTTTAATTCTGCAGGGTTCTCTCTGTTGGATCAAAGGGGCCTGAGTGGACTCCCTCCCCTCGCTGTGATGGTCTGACTCCACACCAAAAGAGATGGGTAGTAACAGTCAATTTGCCTGTTTGTTTGATGGAGAGCCGGCGAATAGTTTTGTCTGAGCCCACAGAGGCCTGCAGCGACCATCAGATGGTCATCAGTTACAGCCTATGACAACTTAATGGCAGCGCTCTTGTTTTATGTGCATCTGCCTCTTCAAGGTTGTTTCCACCACACACACTGTTCCACCGGGCCTCTGCTGCTAATGTGGAACTGAATGACAAACAGGAACGTATTGACATCAGCACTCCCCCTTTAATTAACAGGCCTTTATATATGTATATGTAGAATCTGTCCAGTGTCGTCGTGGACATTGACCACAGGTCTCCCCCCCAGGCACGCCCTCAACCCCCACACTCCAGCAAGGTTACGGGTGAGAAGTTGTGAAATAGATGCTGAGGCATTAGCAAACCCGAGGCACCCACTCAGAGCGCGGCAAAGATTAATAACACAGCGGGTTGCTTTCGACTCCTTTGGCTCGCTGTTTTCTGTTGCGTAGGAGGAGAATAAAACCCTCCTCCGCGGCCGAGTTGCTTTTTGCCAAGCCTACTGAGGTGCAGCGTAGTACATAGAACTGCCAGCTTTCTAGTTGCACACCGTTCTTGCCACAGCCTACAGTGAAGAGAGAAACCAGAAACCAGTGTAGGGACCGGTCACCTTTTTTAAATCAGGCATACAAGAGAGACTGAAGTTCTTTAAATACTCAAAGTATAATAGTAGCTGGTGTTCAAATAAGCTCAGTCAAACAAAGGCTGTACACTTAAAAAGGCTGACAATAAAAAAAGAGCCTTTGTCTTTGTTTCCCCATGGTAACATGGACAGTGATAGCAAAATAGAGGCTATGGATAAATGAAAACAAAATAGATAATACTTATAACAAGGTCTGGGATACAGAAGATTTACGTGGTGGTACTCATAGTCATAGAGCGTTGGCTGTGAGAAAAACAGGACCTGAACCACTCTGAAAGGAGTCAGGTTTTTGCTGGCAGGTAAATGTGGGGGAACATCTTCTTGTGGGGTATGCTTGTTGGAGAAGGAAACACGATAATCGACGCGAACTGATGATCGTCGATTATTCCGTTTCCTTCTCCGATAATCAGTTGCCGTCGATTGTCGTGACGGAGAAGGAAACGCGATAATCGACGCCAACTGATCGGCGCCAAAATTAGCTGTCGTTGATTATCGTGTTTTCTTCTCCGATAATCAGTTGGCGTCGATTATCGTGTTTCCTTCTCCGATAATCAATTGGCGCCGATTATCGTGTTTTCTTCTCCGATAACCAGTTGGCGTTGATTATCGTGTTTTCTTCTCCGATAATCAGTTGACGTCGATTATCGTGTTTTCTTCTCCGATAACCAGTTGGCGTCGAGTATCGTGTTTCCTTCTCCAGCAAGCATACCCCACAAGATAATCGAAGCCAACTGATTTTGGACAAGGTTGAGTGTCAGGACAGACGGTAACAAGTATGATCCATAGTGGCTTGAAGAATCTGAAGATCAAATAATGCAGGTGTGAGCCTATTTTTACTCATTTTAGAATGGTATGAGATGACTCCTTTGTTGTACTAAATGGGAGACTTCTAATCAATAATACTCTGCCTCCGATATAAGCTTGTTCGAATAAAGGCTTGTTTTTGTTTTTTGCAGTACATAAAGGCTCCTATTTTATGCTCAATTTTATGACTTGGATTCTCTCACACTACCAGCACAAAAGCTGGCTACCTCCCCTCTCAATTCAAACTTTTCCTCAGCAGACACTTTAATCCCAAATGACATTTGAGAGACTTCCCAAGCAGCATGGTCAGCAGGGCTGGGGATAATGGGTTCGTTCGGCTGTTGATTCCGGGCAACCGAAACTTTCGAGATTGCAGCACGTGCAGGGCTGCAAGTGTGAAGACGGCACTGATGTGGAAAAAAATATGCCCACAAACAGCATGTCAACTGATCCCAGATGATGAAGATACGTACGGCTGATTTATTGTGAATCTCGCTTGTTTACATCCCCTTCCATCTTCTTTCCTGCAAAGGACCCGCTTTTCATTTATAATCACCACCTACGCATGTTCTAATCACTCCATTTAATCACAACTGGAGAGCTTCATAAACAAGGTATTCATTCCTAATTCCCATGTGCCCTGCTCATTACACAAAGAACAAATGGAGGAGGCGGGAGAGACAGATGCAGAGATTACAGGGTTAAAGCCGTGAAATTCTCATCAGGATCTCCTGGAGAATGTCAGATCATATATCTCCAACACCGGCAACCTTTCCTCTGTGCTGTACTGTAAAAATAACCAGAGTTAAATTAAAAGAGCAGAAAAAAAAAAAGAAGGTCAAATTAATTTCCGTTTGCTTGTTGATTACAACGTCAAGAATGACCTTCATGTTTTCTGTGTGACCAAGATTCATTCCAGCGTGTAACTGTTCTTTACACTGTTCTAGACAGCAGTGAAAGATCTTTGAGAAATACATACAGTAGTTATAAGTGTAAAAATGTGTTATACTTTATAATTCAACTAGTACAAAAATGACATTCATCTGTGTATTTGCGTATGGTTACAACCACTGGAAGAACCATAGCTAGGACTTTTCATTTTTCTGCTCTGGATATTATCCCGGTGTGTTGCCAAGGTTTCTATTAAAGCCCGCTAATTCAAAAGATCTTTAATGAATTATTGATTTGTATCTGGGTTACATATCAACAGGACACAAGAAGTCATTGCTGAGAATGGTCCTTATTGGAGTATCCCATGGTTCAGGGTGGTTTGTTCATTTTGTTTCTCAAATAGCATTCATCAGTTTGCTAACTGTTCCCCGCTGATGCCATCCTCCGTTCCCCTGTTCCTCGTCAACAACAAAAAAAAAATGGAGTCAAATGTTCAGGAATCAAGACTGTGACATTGGAATTCAAGGCCCTACGATTAATAAGAGATGTTGTAAGGCCTTGTTTGTTTATCTCGAGCTTTGACTGAACAGATGGCCTTTGTGGCCTAGGACTCCGGGGGCAGTTGTTTTTGCATTTGGATTACTTTTTCTAATGTACTGTCTGGTTCTTTGTTTTGTTGTTGCTTCCCCTACAAGAATTGAGAAGTCAATCTCCTTATACCTAACCTTACCTTCACACAAGTTGCTGAATTGGAATAGTTGGTAGGAGCTCAAACTACGTATTGCTAGCTTCCCAACACTGCTTTTTACGCAGATACTTAATGTATTCAGTGACAGAATCCATGCCCTAAAATGTAATTTGTAATGTATTCCATCACATTACTCAATCTGGGTAACCTATTCTGAAGACTTGGCTTACTTCCACATTGAATTTCATGTTATAAGTGTATGAATGCAGCAATTGAACTCTGTTAAACCCACATGAGCTAAGTTCAGCTAACGTTAGCTACCACATTAAATGCTGTAGCAAATCAGCACGTACGAGACCGCCAACTACACACGTAGCTACCTACAACTATTTAAAAAAGTTAAGCTAGCAAGGTAACCAGTAAAACTATGGACCACTGCCCCTGACTAATTAAGAAAAAAGAACTTACTTAAAGATGGTTTTTCAGGTTGGAGGTAGAGTCTTTGGACGTTAAAAGGGGGTTGGTTGCTAGCAAGCAGAGGTTGCATTGCACAGTATTGTGGCGTTTCCATACCATCATCTTGGTAATCACAGCAATAGCTCACCTGTTCAATTTTGCGGTCTTCGACTGCATGTTCTACACTAGAGCTTCCGGAAGATGCGCGGAGAACGGCAGAAGAACGGCACCAAAATAACAACTACACTATTATATTTTCGCTGCCAGATCCTATCAGCTACGTCCTGTCTAAGGTTTTTTTTTTTTATTATATCTGGGTGAAATTGACGCCATTCTAATTTTCTTCTACAGATATCCACGATGAGAACGGGTTAAAGCCAGTCATGGTTTACATTCATGGTGGCTCTTACATGGAGGGAACTGGCAATATGATTGACGGCAGCATCCTGGCCAGCTACGGGAACGTTATCGTCATCACAATCAACTACCGGCTTGGAGTCTTGGGTGAGTTCCCTGGCATTAGTTACTGATTACTGATTGTGTCAGAATGTTAGTTGTGCTTTTTTTTTGTCTCACTTTTTTATCAGCTTATTTTAGTTTTTTTTTTTTTTGAGGACAACGCAGCATTTGCATTGCTGTGTGGGATTACATGCAGGGAGGTGGACAGTCAAAACCATCTTAAGCTCTTTTTGATTGCATTTTCTTGAATCTTTGAAGCGCTTAATTAAAATGGAATTACGCATTGTCTGCATTTTACAATTGATTTCTAGTGTTGGATATGGCTGTATTTGAAAATATATACTGAAAGAAATCGCATAGGTTAATACATCTGCACTGGTCACATTTACACTTCTATGTATTTGATGCACTATTCTTTCCCTTGATTGCCTGCATGGTTTGTTGGGCGTTCCGCCTCCAGCTATCACGGGCTTTGTTTTCCTAGTGCCAATCAGCCTCTAATGACAGTGTAGGAGGTAGTTTGCATTTTCCTCTTTATTTCAAATTGTTGTATTCCAGTGCAGCCTTAAATGACCCTCGCAGCACAAGATAAGTACATGTAAATGAAGCAAAGACTCTTACATCTGAACCCTTTTCAATTACTTTAATCACTCAACAGCATCAAACATCGTGCAGCGGCAAAAAAGTCTGTGCCGGGGAAAATAGATCCGTTGTGATCTGAGCTGGTATCTGTACCACAGTCCCGGGCATCTTATTTTGTTCGCCTTTGTAAGATGAAAGCAGCTCACACAGGGATACTTTATCTTGCCCTTGACATAAAGGTTCGGGTTCTGAATGTCTGGCGCCCCAAGAAAATTTGAGCGGAGGCCGATAGAATCAAATGGTTTGAGGAGAAGGGTTTTTGAAATTTCAGCCACTCTATATTGAAATCCTTCTTGATAGAACACGGCTGTAACCACTTTCTGCCGTTTCCCGTTTTCTGTTCGAATTGCACCAGACGAGCCGAAAAAGCACTCCCCCCAGTTATCGGAAAGTCTGTTTTGCCGGATTCTGTCGGTAATCTCTAATTTGCCATGAAACAAACCTGTGAACCTGGTTTTCTCTTCGAGGTGGTCTGCATACACCTTGGCAACATGGAGAAAATGCCAAAAAAAAAACCAATCAGGCGTAACATGACCAACTGAACAAAAACAGTTCATCACAGAATGGACATGGGCCTTCTGAGGGTGTCCTGTGGTGTTTGGCAACAGAATGTTGTTGGTGGAAGGGGAGGGCTCTCTATGGATCAGGCCTCTTCCAATGCATCCCGCAGATACTTGATCAGTTTAGGAGATCTAGGGAATTTGGAGGCCAGGTTATCAACCGTTTTTGTCAAGTGGCATCCTACTGGGGATGGCTGCTGCCATCAAGGAGTGTCATTGCTATGGGGTGGGGGTGCCTGGTCTGGTCTAGGTGGTTGGTACATGTCTAAGTAACATCCACATGCAAAAGGTCATAATGTTATGCCTGATCAATCAATGTATACTCACTAGCAGTGAACAAACCTCAAAAATTATTTTTGAAGATATAGTTCCTGTCATGATTAAAGTAAAAGCTATAGCGAGGCTGTAGTCATGGCTACAAAACAACAAAAACAAAGAGTGGCTCTTGTCAGGAAACGGGAAATAAACAGCTTAATGTTTATCTCACAATTTATTCATCATCCACCCACCAGACCTTGTCCCTCTTGTGCTTCTATGGTTCTACTAGCATGACCTGATTTGCCTTTGTGCACTTGAAGCCACAATGTTGGCTGGGAAAGTCAGATTATCCACTATAATAATGATGTCAACTCTTGAGAAGACATGGGTTGCGGTGATTGGATTTATAGGCCAAACTAGTGAATGTCGTTGGCAGTAAGAAGGACTAAAGCCCAATTTTATTTTCTATGGTGGCGTAAGAAGCTTTCCAGCAGTTTGGTATGGTCATTTGCAGAAAAATGACTCAGAATAGACAGATCAGAAGTACATATGTCTGTTACTGTCAGTCTATAACTACTTTAGCAATTAGCATAATGACATGATGTCTGTATTCTTCTGTGTTTCGTTATTTAGTGCGTTTTGAATTTTTTGGGGAGTTTGTGTTTCTTGATTTATTTTGAAAAGATACTGAACCATGTCTTTTGGTTAGCCGTACTTCCTGTCTTAGGGCCCTATCGTTCTACTTTTCAAATTGTCCGTTGTGGTACAGCCTATTGTCCTCTTGTTCCGCCCGTTTTCCCAGATTGATTCCACCCAGCACATGTGTTAAAATTCACATTAAACTAGTGAATGTTGGTTGTATTTGGAGCAGGGATGTCAGTCAGTTTGCATTGATTTATAAATTGGTATAAATGATTCTCACCATGTAAGTTGATCGTATCTGCTTAATACAGCATGCAAGGCTTGCCTTTTATTTTATAACGTCCCTGCAGGAAAGCCAAAGGCAGCAGGACATATGTGTCGATAAATCTACAGCCTCTTATTTGGGAAGTGCTGCCAGAGACTAGTTATGTGATATACAACTGTTAACTCTGGTCAAGTAACTTTCAATAATACAGATCAAAGTCATATGTGCAATACGTCACCCAAACAGTCTATATGCATGATGTATCACTTTACACTTTACTTTTTTAAACAGAACTTGTAAAATGTAGACTAAATCTCTTCATATCCTATGCTGTTTGGTGTTTGTCTTGATACACTTGTGCACACATACGTCTACAACCACTTGACTGCCAGAATGTTTCAAGCTGCAGCCCTTCTCCTGGGGCGCTTCTAGATTTCATTGTGAACACGTCTATTCATTCTAGTGATGGGCAGTCTGACTCTTTTCAAAGAATCGTCTCTTTTGACTCGGCTCCCTTTGACAAGCCGGCTCTTTCAACTCTCAAATGACTCTTCATTTAATTTCACTCTGAACCTTCTATTTTTTACTTTCGTTGAACAGTTTTTAAACAAAGCTTTAAATGGACAACTGAACATAGAACCACATTAAACAAATCACAATGGTATGATCCTAGTCTGCTTTCGCATGCGATTGGCGCACCTTTCTTGAAATTGTTTTGATGGAGTGTTCTGTAACCCAAGGTTCTGGGCCGGTTCACTTTCTTTGTCTTCAAAACATTGTCTTTCCACGATCCCCTCAAGGTTGTGGTGTTCATCTGTGTTGAAATCTGATGTGGAATAGGACGCTAGCGCTATGGTTCGGCAACTAAGTGTGTCTATCTGAGGAAACAATGCCTGTGAAATTGGTTGGCCATTCTGTCTGGACAAAAGGTACACTGAAATGCTAATAATGTGTTTGAGTACACTTACCCGTAAAGATAGAAGGCAGTGTTGGTGAATAACACTGTAAACTTAAAAATCCCGCATTATTCTTAGTTGAAGACAAATTCTTTATTATTTACCTCTGCTTATGTATTTGGTACACATAATACTTTAAGGCATTACTTCTTTGTGTAAAAATCCTACATCTTATGCATAAACAGCTTTACCTACTGTATCTAAATGTCAGTAAAACTTTTGTCAATTTTTTATTTTTTATTTTTTCTCTAATTGTGGGGAAAAAGTGCCGCACCATTGGTCCTTGCTTTCCCTCTGGGCCTGTGTGTCAGTAAGTCCAGTGAGACCCTGTGAAACGACATGAAAATACACACTGACTTATTTCAAAGTTGTGAGCATCCATTAAATTTACACAGGAAGTCATAAAACACGCTGCGCATTTAACGGCCTGTGAATTGGTAGACTCTATAGATGAGATTTTCAGCTCATAAGAGGGAGCCGGATCTTGTGGATCAGTTCCTTTTAAAGAGCCGTTCAAAAGACTGACTCATTTTGATGTTTATTTTTTTTTCAAGATGCCAGCCTACGGGTAACTTATTATATCCAGGAATTAATCACTGGGAGGAATGATAGTCTAATATTTGGATCAGAATCATTCAAACTAATCTTCTAAATATATTCTATTGGTGGGCTATCTGATTTTTTTATCATTGTGAAATATGGATTCTAGATAGATACTTTATTTATCGTGTAGGACATTTGGTAAAGACCTATGCGTTAACCACAGATTGAACTAAAGCTCGCAGCAGCAACTCGGTTCTGATCGAGTCATTCAATAGATTCAGTTCGTTCGCGAATGTCACAACTCTATCTTTTAAAACGAGAATGGTTTAGGGTATTTGTTTTCGATGCATCTGGATATGTTGGATTAAAAAAATAAACAAATACACTGCCAGCTTGTCCTGACATGCTGTACCCACACACGCCACGCTGTGACAACAGAAATAGTAGTTTCCCCGCAGCATGCCTTGCTAGCAACAGATGAGCCGCGCAGATGATTGCTGAACACATGGTTATTTCTTACCAAAGCAGCCTGATGGCAGTAAACCATTTAGGCTACTCCATCCTCGTGGGTAGATGAAGCATCACAACACATGCTGCGTAAGAGACATTACCACTCAAGGATGTATTTACAGCATCATCACGGGACATATTACTGTATTCCAGGTACAGACCCTGCGGGGACTGACCGTGGATCTGTACTAGCCTTGTTAATACAGTTACTATAGATATATATAGCATTTATCCTGGTGACAGATCTATATTTTTGTTCATCTCTATTGTTTGCATATTTGAATTGGTTGTGCCCACTATGTGGTTTCTCTGCCGTTTGCATGTGGTTCATTGTCAGTTGAAGTAAAAGCCACAATGCAGCCTTGTGCACATGTTACCCACCGCCACAGCTCTGCTCTGTTGTGCTGTGCTGTGCTGTGCTGTGCTGTGCTCTGCTTACCATTTGTTATAAGGCCGAGCTGTCTGCACCAGTCACTATATTTAGTTGCCTGAGAGCCAGGGGGAAAAGGTGTTCTGGAAAAGTGTGCACTGCGGAGATGGAAAAAAAAAAGAGATGAGTAGAGAGACACAGAGGAAGAGAATGCAGATGAGGATACAGGTAAAGACAACAGACAAAGGTAGAAGAGGAAGACTAAAGAAAGTAAAGGAAAACCAGACTGGCAGCGTGGAAATGGAGATCTTATTCAGCTGCAGCTTTTGATGTGAAAAACCTCACCCATCCCCAAATTACAATGTGTTTGCGGCTCTGGCAGAAATGACTGTTCCATCTCCCATAATTGACACACAGTAGTTGCAAGCATTGAGCTCAATTTAGGTGCATGTGTCATATATGTCTCTGAAGGAAGTCATCTGTGCTGCAATATAGAGGGTTGTCAGAACTGCCTGGCCAATAAAAAAGTCGCCACCAGGATTTATCTTAAGCACATAGATAATAGACATCTATTATGTTGAAGAGAACTTAAATGTTCATTAAATGTTGAAATTGAAATGTTAGATGAAACAGGGTGTAGCAGTTAGTGCTTTTGCTTCACAGTAAGGATATGCTAGATGTGAACCTGCTGTGTGACAGTTTCGGCCCCATTCAGACCTTGTGTGACCTTGTGTATGGAAGCTAGTGATGGGAGGTGCATGTTTTTTCAAAGAACCGTCTCTTTTGGCTAGGCTTCCTTAGAAGAGCCGGCTCTTCCGGCTCCCAAATGGTTGTTTATTTAGATTCACTCGAAGTCTTCTATTATACACATTATATATACTATAACACTTTCGATAAAAGTCTTTAGTACAAGTTGGCATTTAGAAATACCAGATGTTTGGATATTCAGTTTCAGTTCATTTCTTCACTGTGCGCACCTGGCCTGTACCACTACACTCTGTCTTTGGAGGTGCTGCGTTGCTTCCCTCTTTCACATAATGGTTTGACCCTAGTCTGTCCTCGCATTTGATTGGCCAAATTACTACCCCCACATGAGCGGCTGAAGATCTGACTCTCACTGATGGGAGTCAGCGCTTCTTGTTTGTTACAAAGAATCGGCTCTCTTCAAATTCTCTTCAAAATGCCGGACTGGGGCCTTTATGTTGTTCATGTTGGGTTTGTGTTGACTCTAAATTGGCCACAGGTGTGAACGTGAGTGGGACTGGTTGATTGTCTCTGCCAGCACATGTGTTGAGCCATTTCTTTTATTGTTAGCTTAGGTGTGAGGGGAAAGAGATTTCAGGGACAGTCGTGATCAGCCAAACTACCAAGTTCAGGTTATACCTTGCTGTGAGCCAGCAATGGAAATTAATTCAACTGCTAGGCTAAGGTCTGGGACCTTGGCAGAGGAGAAGAATATGTCCACATCTTTAGCAAGAAGTTACAGTAATCATTTGCCATTCCGTTTACCTATTTTCCCAAGTAGGTTGACTAAATTCAATGCTTCCAATCAGAAGGAACAACAGTTCTTGTTTTGTTTTTTTTGGTTACATATGACAGAGTGAGGATGACTTGCTAAATGTCCGTAAACCCAGCAGTCCCTTCACCTCACATGCCTGGGTGTTGCAGTTCAAGTGATTCCAAATGATATTTCCAGCTGATGCCGTGCGGGAAGGCGCCAACACGTGACACTGCCTGTCGTCGAATGTGTGAACAGAGTGATGCTGGGCTGAAGCAGACGCCTCCGTGTGAAGGGGCAGCGAGCTCTGCAGGCTGTCTAGCTTTCAGTAGTATCGGACACTCATCAGCCCTCACCACTTTAACCTCACACATCCATGGCGGACAGCTGTCTTTGGCTGTATCACTTACACTGTTTCCCTTTGCTCGCATCGCTCAGGTATAACTGTAATACTGGATCCAACAAGAGTGGATACTACACACTACAGAAGAGTGTGTTAAACTTCAACCTCATGAAACGCCATATATCATTATGGGGCAAGGGTGAGAGGATTGGTCGTTTGCTACTTATCATTTCATCACAGCGTTAATTATGACTAATGTTTCGTTAGTTTCATCTGTGTTCAACCGTGAACTACAACTTGTCACATCTCTGTACACTGCCATTGTACATCAAAAGAGTTATCTGGTTCTGTAGTCCTTCATTCACTTCACTCATACTGGCTGTAAAACTATTTCTTTCTACTATCCTTTCTAATTTGAATCCACTGTGAGAGATGGATGTCAAATTTTACAGTCCCACTGTGTAAAATACTTTGAGCTGCAGACTTAAGTGGTTTTCTTTGTGCTATTATAGGTGCTTTTCCCAGCTGGAACCCTACTTGTACAGTACAGTACCTCATGTTGACATGTTGACATGTTGACGAAAGCACAAAGATGGACACAAACATTTGTAACCTTGGGAAGATACTCGCTTTATGTGTTCATTTGTGTTTTACATATCTACAAATCTTTGATAGCTAGAATCTTAGTAGCCTTGCTAGAGTATTGTCTTCCATAGTCTGAAAATAGAGGCTTAACAACGAATTATTCTTCACACAAGTCATTCAGGCATTAGCTTCTCATTTAGGAAATGCACAGCTAATACTATGAAAGAACACGATACACACAATAAAACCCAACCTGCAACCAACAGCTATTCTTTAAAGGGAATTCTTCTGACCAATATCCAGGTCAGAAGACATCATCCAAGGTCTGCAGGTCAATCTACAGACCCTGGGTGATGATAACAGGTAACTCCGGACTCAACGGGGAATAGCACTAGCGTACAATAACAAAATATTGGTGAAATGAATGAGTTTCGCGGCAGATAATGCGTTATTTAGAGTCTGCAGTTCGGTGCCCCATTCACTTCCATTTTATGGATATACGCAGATCTAAATATCTCCTGAGTGACTACAAATTGCACAACAGTTATATGGGTGAGTAAACGATCGTATTTTATGCCAGAAATAAGGTCCAGGTTGTAAAAAAAAACAGTAGTTTCCCCTTAACTGGTAACTGCACTAGCATGGCCGGGTAACCTACATCTCATATTTATTGACCATAAAGTTAACTTCTTATATGTGATAGTTATAGAGGTTAATGGATATGCCAATGGAGGCTATTACACTGTCTAACGGCTAAGGGGCTAATGAAATTAACCGTACTTCTCCAATTCTGGCATGCCACAACACAGCAGGATGACGTCTTGATAACGGTAGCCTCCTATTCTGCTTCTAACCAGCGTGACGTAATCGTGACGTAGGCTGTAAAAGGGCTTGTACAACTTCATACACCTTCCTATGATCAACTAGCATATGATCAGGAAAGATGTTTCCTGATCATATGCTAGCAGATCAACAACACAAAGTCTTTTAGGCTTTTAGCTTTAGCCTTTTAGCTTTTAGCCTTTTTTAAATTCCCTTTTGTCTTTTAGTTTTTTTTTTTCAGTTTCCCTGCCTCTCATCATTATTGCATTCAGATAAACCTTCTGAGTACTACCTGCCCGGACTAACCAGCATACAAACAGTCAATTATTTGTATTTTTCTTTAGAGACGAAACCAGACCATTCATCACGTTGGACGCTCGCATGTCTCCAATTGAACAGATGTGGAACTCTGCAACTATTAACCATATCATGTTTCGTAACATTCCCTCTACCTCCGAGTGGTTATCGCAGGTTAAATCAAAAGCCTTAAACCTTCCGGTAATGTCAAAGTGCTTTTTATTTTTTGCGCAAAACACAGACAGAATGACCTCACTGCAATGTCTGAATGTCATAAAAACAGATTCTCTCAAATAAAAGTACATATTAGGCAGGCTGTGATTATGTTTGTCATTAAAAAATCATTTGGAAAACAATTTGGAAAGGATTTGCTTGTTTTGACCTTTGAGGAAACGGATGTTAATTTCGTTTTAAGTTTTTTTATTTAAGCTACAATGTTAGCTATTTGATTTTTGTTTTATTCTAATTTCGAGTACAGTAACCATGGTTACAGATCTTATTCTTAGGCTCCAACACAATTCCGGGCTGATAGAGCCGACAGACGCTCATTAATAAATGTGGTCCAAACCCTGGTTGTGTGAACAGAACCAATCTCTCTGCTGACCTAGCATTAGCCTCTGTGTATGTTTTCTCCGGGAACTCAGCTCATGAAAACAGCAACTCATTCAAAAGATGTTTAACCCCTTTGTTCACTAAAATCCTCAAGTTAGTTTGAGAAGAAATACTACATTTCTGGATAACACGCAATATGATATTAATGCTGTAATATCGCTTAAGCAAATGCCTTGACCTTTATTCCTTGAAGCTCCTCTTGCTTGTATCTAAGAGACAACCCCTCTAGCTTGCACACACACACAAATCTGTGTGCAAGGGCATCAACGTCGCGCCGCTCTATGTTTGGTTCTGCAGTTTTGATCCAAAGCTTTGCCGTGAATAACACGTTCTAGTCAAGACAATAAAGTCAAAGTTAAGGCAACTTGCCAGTCATGTTCATGTGAAAACTCCATGAACGGGCAAAGATTTCTTCATAATTTTGTGAAATGTCTGAATAAATTGCTGATATTTTCAGTGGTCTCATGGTTTCATGAAAAGGCCCCTTGTCACGTTGCTGTAAAAGCTCACGAGTTCCATTTGAAGACGTCAATAGTCGATGATTCAAAATAGTGATGCTCCGGCTGTAGGAAAAGTAATGGTGAGCTGGAATGTGCTTGTCAGGTAGCTGCTTGCTGATGGAATGAATCTGATTGAGAGCCGTGTCACAGGCGTTTAGAGATCACTGTGGTGTGGCCTGTTAAGTACTCTACTAGCTTTTAGTGAGAAGCAAATGAACAATCTTTTAAAGTACCACTTTTGATAATCTGATAAGTGTGGTATTATGATTTTATTCATGTGTACACCTAATTATGACAAACCCGGAGCAGGTTGTGGCTCTGTGACATGTGGAGCTCCCCTTTGGCTCTAAAGAACGATTCCGATATAGGGACCCATCACAAATCCTTTAACAGACTCATTCCTGACATGAAAAATATTCTGCTGAATATAAAGTTAACGCTGCAGTCACATTACCTTTTTACTATATAAATGTCAGGATGCTGTATGCTATTTTTTTTTTTTTGTATCACTGTAAATTATAAATGGGTTTGTGTCATGATCCCATTAACATACAGCCTGTGCTGGTGTCAGGATCTACAGTAACAGAAGCTACAGCCAGTTAATATCACAGTGACGACGGATATAATCAGGATAATCAACCCTGAATGTAAGATTGTGCAGTAGCATGCTTCAGTTTTTGATCAAATTCATTCCAATTGTTTTTAAATGACTCCAAATCTTTATAAATAAACCGCCTAATTCATTTTCTGGAAAAACTCTTAGAGCTTTGTTGCATAAAACACAGTAATTACAGAAAAGAAATAATAAGAAAAAAACTACTCTGCCTCTTTGTAACGTTGCATGCTTGAACAGATGGCCCGTTGTGCACCGACTTAAAGACTTTCTGTGTTATACTAGCAATTAATTGGAAGAGAACCAATTGTGCACTGTCTCACTTGTCTCTATATTAAGTGCCAAGTTAAACAGCTCTTTCCAGGATACTTCTTAGAAATTAGTAAAATAAAGCTTTAAAAGACGCTGGAAGTGTTTGAGAGGTCTGGTCTGGAAATCAGTTTTCTTACAGAGCTTTGTTATTAGACCAAATGTATTAATTCGAAAACATATATTGAAAGCATGTAAGGCATCCATATCAGCATATGAGTACTTGCAATGTTTTGTTTTTTTTTTTTAAATTGTTTCTTATTTTATTGTTTTAAGACCATAGCCTGTATATAAATATGGACAACACGTGCCCACTTCCTTGCATCGGTCATACCATAGACTGTATATAAATATGGATAACACATCCCTACTTCCTTGCATTGGTCAAAACATAGGTCGTATATAAATATGGACAACACATCCCCACTTCCTTGCATTGGTCAAACCACAGGCTCTATATAAATATGGACAACACATCCCCACTTCCTTGCATTGGTCAAACGGAGGGTACTTTCCCAGGGATACAGGTAGCTTCATCTTGCGGAGCCAGAGTGTGGCCACTTTCATTTGATTAACAGTGCTCTCTGCTCTACCTCCAACATTACAGTAAAATGTTGGATCATACATTGTACTTATTTATTTACTTATTTTTTCCAACTCTCACAGTCCAATGGGACCACTTTACAGAGCGGTTGACATGGCAACTGGTAGTGATCATGATGTCGTATCCTTAACAGAAAAATGGACTCTTGAACATTCATCAGTATTATATTAACTACCTAAAATGAGGGAACCATCCTTGAAAAAGAAAAAAAAAAATTGACGTGTACTTTAGTGTTTTAGTTTGGCCCAAGTCAGATCCACTAACATAGAGGAGGTGAAGCTTATGACCTATACTGTAGCCAGCCACCGGGGGAGCTCTACTTGCTTTAGCTTCACTGTTGAGGTGCCGTTCGACCATCCATCGTTATATACAGTCTATATGTCTTAAGTTTTGTCTGAATTTGGAATTGGAAAGTCATCCGGGCTTTTGGGAATGCTAAGATCTTCTGTTTCTGTGCTACAAGCTTGTCAAAAACCTCACTAATGTTCTTACAATAATTCATTCATGCTGAATTATTCACAATTGATTTTCAACAGTTTTTTTTTTTTTTTATTTTTATTTTTTACAATTTTTGTAATGATCTTGATAAAAATAGGTCCACAACTGGCTAGAAGGTAAGTAAAGGTTTAATTACAGCCTTTGGTGTGCAGCCTGTTACGGAACATAGATTATTAAGTATTGAGGAGACAGAGAACATGCACGGGAACCCATGCTGCATCACAAAATATGCTTCCACACCGGTGCTAGAGGTGCCAGGATGAGGTCTGTTGGATAGCACGGAGAGCCATCTGTCTTAAGGACGCTGCCACATAGGCCAGAGTGACGTTGAGTTTCCTTACTCTCCACCGAGATCTGTCACAAGCACATGGCACTGTCCATTTT
>JASGAT010360474.1:0-11777 GCA_030220025.1 Chelon auratus | reverse complement strand
AACACTGATCTGGTGTCAGTCCACATGTGGAGGTGGTCTGGGACACATGTGACCTCCTTCCTTTGGTAGTGTGAACACACAATGAGTCCTGGGTCACATTAAAGGCCACCTACTCAACAGGGCTGATCTGAGGAAGAGGAGTTTAACGCATTCATTCAACCACTAGTAGAAATGATCACATGAATAAGTGATGTCTGCGGAACAGCTCCTCTAAAGTGAAGCCAAAGCAAGTAGAGCTCCCCCTGGTGGCTGGCTGCAGTATATGTCATAAGCCCCGCCCCCTCCATGTTAGTGGGCGGGACTTGGGCCAAACTAAAACATTAAAATACACGTCAAATACATTAATTTCAAAGATGGTTTCAGTCATTTTAGGTAGTTAATATAATACTAATGCATACTGGTCTCGTTTTAGTTAGTTACAGGATGTGACATCATCATAACTACAAGTTGCCATGACAACCTCTCCGTGACACGGTCCTGTATGAGAGAAGTGAGAGATGGAAAAAATAAAATAGATAAATAGTCGCAAGATGGCGCCGCCCGTAGCTAGCCGCTGGGAAAATAGCATCAGTGCAAGGAAATGGGGACGCGTTGTTCATATTTATATACAGTCTATGCTTTTAACCTGTGGTCAGTTATTGATGTGATCATGGATACATAAGGAGGATGAACGCTTCCAGGGTTCAGTTCTAATCTGAGATTTGTCTCTAAAATAAAGAAGAACTTGTGAGAGACTTTACAGCTTGTTCCAAAATATGACCTCTTATTTAATAAATTACACAACGTTTTGGTGTTTTAGAGGCAAATCTGGACTTTTTATTTAATGTAGACGAACCCATATTTCAGAAAAGTGATGAAAAGATATTTTCTTTTGTGTTTGGATTATGAAGACAAGTTTGGCTAAAAGGACACAGTGGCAAAGTTAAACTCAAACTAAAGCTAGGAGCAGTCTGACGTCATGAAAGTACGTGTATTTAGTACGAGTATTTGTTATTTTGGATGCAAAGGTCTGTAACGTCCGTGTCTTCGTTCAGGAATGTGGGTCAGCAGGTTAGTTTTCAGCCTTAAAGCTTCTCACAGATTCTGTTTTTAAAGGATTCTCTCTCTCACCGAGGGCTCAACCTCTTACGTAACAGGAATGCTGCCTTCAAGTGCAGTCAGAGAAATCAGCTACTGCCAGCTGAGAAGAAGAGGAGGAGAAGGAGGAAGAGAAGACAGAGGGGACGGAGGAAGAAGAAGTAGAACGTGGAGATAAGAAGATGGAGTAGGAGTACAAAAGAATGAGGAGGAAGAGAAGAGGGAGAAGGAGGAGGAGGGGTTTGAAGGAGAAGGTGAAGAATGATGACAAGACGGAGGATGAGAAGAAGGAAAAGTCAGAGAAGGAGGAAGAGGAGACGAAGAGGAAGAAGAAGAAGGGGGAGATGAAGAAGGAGGAGAAAAAGAAGATGGACAGGGAGGACGAGAAGAAGAATGAGGAGGAGGAGAAAGAGGAGGAGTAAAAGAAGAATAGAGGTGGAGGAGAAGAAGTAGGAGAAGGGGCAAGAGAAGGAGTAGACGACAGAGTACAAGAAGGAGGAGGACAGAAGAATGAGGAGGAGGTGGAGGAGAAGAGGAAGAAGAAGAAGGGGAGATAAAGAAGAAGGAGAAAAAGAAGATGGACGCGTAGGACAAGAGGGAGAATGAGGAGGAGAAGGAGGAGAAAGGAGGAGTAAAAAAAAACATAGAGGTGGAAGAGAAGGGGCAAGAGAAGGAGAAGAAGACAGAATAGAAGAAGGAGGAGGAGGCGGAGCAGAGAAGAATAGAGGAGGAGCAGAAAATGGAGAAGGAGGAGGAGAGATAAAAGAAGAAGGAATGCAAGAAGACGGAGGAGAAGGAGAAAATGGAGGAAGAGGAAGAGAAGAAGGAACAGAAGGGGTAGAAGGAGGATAAGAAGAAGGAAGAGGAGGAGGAGGAGAAGGAGGAGGAGGAGGAGGAGGAGATTTAACGTTAACAGTTGAGCGTAAACAGCCCAGATAACCATCACACGTCACATGAGCTGAAAGCAGCTGAAGGCGGCCATGACGGCTCAAAGCCAGTTTAACAGCTTAGCCGCAGGTCTGAGGTCAGAGGTCGAACCCTGCTCTCGAAGCTCCAGCAGCGAGAGACGTTGTTATCGAGGAACGCCGTGCAGGTGGAGGTGCAGGGCGCCACTAGTCACTCTTTTATAACTTTCACAAAGTGCTGGAGTTTTCTGATGAAGAAATAAACTCAGGTAATGAGTATGAAGGGTCCAGGTCCTCTCCTGCATCGTACGTGCAAACGTTTTTAACCCACTCCCCTGCAACCTTATCAGGTTGACCAGTTGTACTTGAACGCAGCACGTGACCCACTGATCTCTCCCTGTTCTTCTGCTTTTTATTTTTTAATCTTTAGTTATTTACTTTGGTCCCAAACTATCTGCTCGTCTCCATTTCCACTCTGTTTTTTTTTTCTTGCTTCTCCTTGAACAGCTGTTACATAACCGACTCTGCTCTGGGAAACTCAATGAATCTCCATCTGACCGCCTCTCTCCCTCTCTCTCTCTCTCTCTCTCTCTCCAGTCTGCATACCAATAATGAGCAGCAGGAAAATCTGCCGTCAGGCCCGAGAGCTGCTCACAGGGGACGTCGTGCAGCATGACTTCATTCACTGCTTTTACTCACGAGTGAGAGAGTTTCTGTGTCTGTTTCCACTCAAACATTCACGACCTGTGAATATATTTGAATCAACGTACAAATATCCACCAACTGTTCTGTTTTAGCCCGAGAGACAGTTCCAAAAGAGGTCTTGAAGTCTAGTCTGAGAACGTAAACGCGAAGCTAGCACAGAAAACAAAAACAAAATGCAGTCCCTGTAACGTCCACTAGATGCTGACTCCAAACCTGAGTCCATCCCCACAGACCTCCACGTTAAAAAAAAAAAAAATATGCAGCAGAAATAAACATGTTAACTGCCTGGTATAAATACACTCTGGGTCTCTGGAGTTAATCTCTAGATTCATGACAACTGTGCATGGAGATTTTTTTTTTATATCAAGGCTTAAACTTATGCAGAGTTAACAAACGACTCCTTGACCAATTTTTGAATTAGCTGGGAGTTAGTGGTTTAGTTATTCAGTTTTTAAAAGAGATTTTCACAAAACCAATGTCGCCATTGACGCCAGAGATTTGAACTGATCTTCACAATATTTTACTTTCATGGGTCTTTGCTTTTGTGCAGCTCTTCTCTTCTGTTCTCTTCTCTGTCGTCATACTTTCTAAATCCAGTCATCTTCCAGGACTAACGGTGCTCTCAGAGTTGGAGCCTGTGTCACGTTTTGGATCTCCTTCACACGTGGACCGACTGTCCAGTCTCAGGAGGCGACAGCAAGATTTCTAACTAGAGGCTGCAGGAAATGTTGTGCATTTATTAAAAAACAAATCGTCCGATCTTTCAAATCAAGATCGATTTGAATCGGAAATGTAGATTTAAGTGGAATCAGGCGCTGCCAAGATGGAGACGGACGGAGACGCCACACTGAGCTTCAAAACTGGTCTTCAAGAAAAAAGAAACACACTAAACCTGATTAAAACCTGTCACATATGTCCAACAAATGAAACCAGCACCAGATATTGTTTCTTCACCATTTCTCATCCGCAAATGACTGAGATGATTCGTCAACTTCATCAGACTGATCATTTCAAACATACAGAGACAGAGCAGGAAAACAAAGAGCGCCTGTCGAAGGAGGCAAAGGAGAAGGTCCACACAACGCTGATAGGTGGCCGCAAGCACGAGGACGGCCACAAACGAAACATCGGTGTGATTTGTAGAGATTTCTTTTGCTTCCAGCTGTGTACTTTGCAGGTGTCTTTCATCGTTTTACGTCTCTCTAAGACACTTTTGTGTATCTGTGGTCGTTTTGCGCCTCATTTTGAGGCAACTTTAGGGCTCAATCAACCTCCCATTCCTCTGGTTTCAGTCACACTGGCTGTCAACATTTGTTTTCTGATAAATCTTTATGAGCAGGAGAGAAAAAGCCATCTGATTTATCCAACTTGTTTCCTGCTGAAACACAAATCAATAAATTCTCATTATGCACCAATAATCTCTGCTCTAGTTCTTTTCCTCACCAACCTGGAAAAACTGGTCTTTTAGCAGCAAACTCAAACTGTCGAAGTTAAAACAACACTGTTGTAATTTTAGGGTGACGCATCACAGGGAAGATTCACTTTGACTGGAACTAAATGGCCACTAACGAACCAGAAAAACGCTCCAACTGTCACATTCAGTCAACGGTTCCGTTCCCCTGACTAATAAAGTTAAATGAGCTTCATTTCAGACGTTGTCCCTCCGCCTCCAGCTCAACATCAGGCGGCTCTCGGCTCTCTCTGCAGCCGGCTCTGAGTGGCTGCCCGCGGCTTCGCAAACTGATGTGTTCAGGTGTCACTCGGTGCCGTGCATGTGTGTGTGTGTGTGTGTGTGGAGGTGTTAACGTGCATAAAATCAGTGAATTTCTGCGCTCCAGCTCGGATCGTTTGAAGTTGCTGCTGCAGACTGGCAGCACAAACCACACACACGATAATGATTATTTAAAAATCTAAGTCCTACCTTTACCGGAGCCGGAGGAACTGGAGCCGGAGCAGCTGTGCGCTCTGGCCGCTGTGCGCGGCGGAGTCTCCAGGCTCGCCACCGGCGTCTCCTCGGCTGGTGTAGCGGGCTCAGAGCCGCTCCTGCTCGGCTCGCTGGCAGAATCCTGCGGGGACGACTCCATCCATGAACCGGAAAGGAAAAACTCCCCAAAAACGAACAAAATCCTCAGCTCTTCTGAATAAAAAATAAGAAAAAATCAAAGAGGGCAGCGGTGAGGCGTTTCTTTTGCAGCGGGAGAAGCGTGGCTGCGGAGCGGCCGTCAGTCGCTGCTCTGAACGCCGTTTGGAGGAGAAGGAGCCCGGGCTGAGAGAGGAGGAAGGGCGGCGCTGTGGAGAGCTCGGCTGCCCTCCCTGGAGGCTCAGACCCGGACAGGATCCACACGAGTCTTGGAAGTGAGATCTGAAGCGAGTCAGAAGTTCTGCGGTATTTCTCCTGCAGAGTGGACTTCCTCTGTGGCTGCTGCACAACACCTGGAGCTGCAAAGCAACCTGGGAAACACCTCATGGCTCCTGCACACTGTCATGTGCACTCAGTGAAAGTTTATGAGCTCTGTTATTCGGGGTCTGTGGAGCTCAGCTGGAAGAAGTTAAACACGTAGAAACATAGAAGGAACCACTTCAACGGAACAGAACTTCTGAAGTTCATGCAACGTTTGTCTTCTAACTGACAGTTTATTCAGCCTAAAATAAAATGTTTCACTTAAGTCTGTGTTACACTTTTTTAGCCCAGCTTCTTCTCAACTGATTACTTTTCAGAATCCATGGCCAGTAAACCATCTGATACAGAAACATTTGTCACATTTGACCTGGAGGGTAACAGGAATGTTAAATATACTTGCTGCAATTATACTTGTGCAAATAAAGAACCTTAAAAAACATATTTAAGTGCAGTACTTGCATTTTACCCAATGTTTCTGATTAATAAAACCTGAATGACAGAAAACTAATCTGCATAAAACATGTTCTTCCATCTTCTACAAACATCACTGAACAAATTCTTTGCGCTTTGTGACGATTTACATCAGGGTTGTCAAACTCATTCTAGTTTGGGGGTCACATTCACCCCCAGTTTGATCTCAAGTGGGCCAGACCAGTAAGATAACAGCTTATTCACCTATAAATAATGACAGCTCCATTTGTTTTAGTGCAAAGAAGAACAAGTAAATTAGGAGAAAGTTTACATTTAATAAACTATCCTTCAAAAAAGATTAAATTTCTTAAGAAAAATAAGTGTAATTTGGGCGCATAGCTGTCTGCTGTTTAGTCCCGGGTCTCAGTGTTGCGTTCTGTCCACTTCTTTTTCTAAAACAGTGGACAAATTAGCAATAGCAGTTTTTTTCATTGAAAAATTGCAGTCTTCCATGCAACTTCATGCTGCGGGCCAGATTAGACCCTCTAGAGGGCCACTTTTGGCCCACGGGCCATATGTTTGACACCTGTGCTCTAGGTGAACGTGTGAATATAAAAATCTCTCTCTTTGTGTCGCTATCCTTCCAGCTCAGCTCAACAGAGAAACACAAAGAAGAGTTTTTGTCATAAATAGACTTTAACTTCCTTCATATGAAACGTTTTAATGCGGGATCATTTAGAGGCCATGACTTTCACAGACCTGAGAAATGTTGAATCAGTCCTTCACTAACTTAAAGGTTGTGTTTTTATTTGCATGATTCTCCTACACTAGTAGCAGCTTCATGCCGTCCACCAAGCTCAGGCTGGTTTCCGTCTGATTTTGGACTCTCCTGCAGCCTGTGAACGCTGCTAGCTATCTTACCACCTCCCTGTCTACCTTTTCATCATCATCACCATCATCATCAGCTCCTTCTATCATTTTTTTTTTTTTTTTTTGCCTAAAGCCTCACAATGCCTGGAACGTGTTTAAAAGGAGGATATTGCTCCAGATTTCATCACTTTAATTAGTCGGGATGAAATAAAAGAGCTGAATATTACGATTATTTAGAGGACTGCGGCGGCTGGCGGTCTCCTTTAGCCTGCAGTGAAAAGCCTCGGGAGCGCTCGCACTTTTTGCTCATTTCCATCTCGCCACGGCGGAAAGAAGCCGTCCTTTTAAACCTTAGATAACAGACGGTAAGTTTCAAGCGCTCGGATCGCGAGGGTGCCGTGGGCTGCAGGGACTGTGAAGCCCCTTTTTTTGCGGACAGCTCAACATGAGCAGCAGCTCATCACAACTCATTTTATGTATTAAATTGTCTAAGAGCTGCAGAGTCAACATGGAGCTGAGGTCAGGGCGGATGAGAGGGTTAACAGAACGGTGGACTTTAATATGAGATTCAAATTCAACACCAGTGGGCTTCTATAACCTGCTGAAGCAAATTTAAAGCTCAGCATAGCAAAACATTCAGGAAGCATCTTCACACTTTTAGTCGTGGTCAGTTGAAATGACAGATAGCAGGACGCCAGCAGTCACTACAAGCTAATGGTCGGTCATTCTGCGTTGTCAGGTTGACCCCTCTTTATACAAATCCCATCGTGGCCCGAGGTCCCACGACAAAGGACGCACAGCACTGAAATGAGCCCATCACCGACTGACAAAGACCCCACAGGAGACGGATTTATTACGGTTTAGATTTGGGTCTACATCAAATTTCCACCACTGAACATCAACTGTGACGAGTCCTCCGTCCTCTGTGTTGTCTGCGGAGGACCCCAGTCAACCAGGTCCAAAAAACAAAAGGGTAACTGGACTTGTTGGGTCCAGTTTCTCTTGTTTCAGATTTGTTTTTGGGTTTTTTTAGACATCTTCCTGGTTGTTTTCACTCAAACCTTTGTGTTTCAATACATTTCCAAAAAAAACCAAAAAGGTTAACCAAGGGCAGTTGGACATCTAGGGTTTCTTGAAGACATTTCACCTCTCGTCCATGTAGCTGGGGTTTAAATAGGATCATCTGTGAGCGTTTCAGATCAGAAACTAATATTATAAATCAAATTTGTTCTTGTTTTGATCATAAACAGACACAACACAAGCACAAATAAAGACAAAACAACCATAGAAAGACACAAAGCCACCAGAAAACTGCAAAACAAACCCAAAATACACAAAACTACAACAGATCAATACAAAACAACTATAAAAAAGAAACACAAAACAACCATAAAGACACAAAAAATGAAGAAACACACAAACAACCACAACTAAACACACAAAACCACAAAAAAGAATCAGAACAAACTCAAAACTGCAAAACAACCCAAAAAAGACACAAAACAAGCACAAGTTTCATTCATAAAAATAATTATAAGCTAAATGACATTTGTACACTTTTAACATATCCATTTCAAACACTGAAACTATAAAAAATATATAAATATATAAGACTTTACAGCAGCTTTGACCACATAAACAACAGATTAAGATAAAAGTCCTGCGTGAAAGATGAATTGTGAGCGTTGACCAACAGGTGGAGCAGCCTAATGGGCAGCAGCCTCAGATGTGGGACAGGTTCTGCTTTCAGTGTGAACTCAGTGACACAAGTTGTTGAGCGTTCTCTAAAGACACCTCGCATGAGGTGTCTTTAAAATCACAGGGGAATGGAGGTGGAGCTACAGGACGCCTCGGTCGTCACCTCGCTGCCTCATCAATCAATCTGTTTGTCCCTCCTCAGCTCCAGCAGCCGTGATTTATCTCGACAGCGGTTTGAGCCAGAAGCAGCCGACCCGTCCTTGTTGTGAACGACCGACAGGAGTCACAACGACGCAGAGGACGACAAGTTTACAAAGCAACTCAGACCGAGGTTATGAATGTCCAACTTCAGCTGTGACACTCTGTCATCTGGCTGCTTGAAGAACCATCATTTAGACAGCGTGCAAGGAACCAGCAAAGTGGACACAGAATAATTACAGAAAAGACACAAGACAACGCCAAAGATATCAAACAACCAATATGTGTAAAGTTTCTAAAAAAAAAAAAAAAAACTAAACATAACTGATGCCTCACAGCAAGAAGGTTCTGGGTTCTAATCCATCATGGCCGACTGGTTCCTTTCTGTGTGGAGTTTGCATGTTCTCCCTGTGTCTGTGTGGGTTCTCTCCAGGTACTCCAGCTTCCTCCCACCGTCCAAAGACATGCTAACTACCAAACCGAAGACAAAACCATCTTCACAGAGACACAAAACAAGCCCACAGCATCAACACAATCACAAATAAAGACAAACCAACCATAAAAAGACAGAAAACAGCCACAAAGGGGCACAAAACATGAACAAAGATGCAAAACCACCACAAATAAGGACAAAACAACCACAAAGTGACACTAAACAACTACAAAGAGACATAAAACGACCACAAATAAAGCCAAAACAGTCACAAAAGGACACAAAACAACAACAAAGCTGCAAAACAACCACAGAACGACACAAAACAACCACAAATTAACATTATTCGACTTCAAAGAGACACAAAACAACCACAAATAAAGACAAAACCACACGCTTCACATTTACTGTTATTGAGCAAATGCTGACAGACGGTTAACAACATCAACCCTGGAACATTTTGGGTAGTTCCTGTACGTATCAACATCTAAGAACAGAATCTCCACCAGTTCCTTCAGATGTGAGCGTGAAGGATTCTTCCTTCCTAAACGTCTTTATCTTGTGAGTACCTTCCTCACATGCCGTCCACGTTCCAACTCTCAGAATGAGAGGAGTTTGCAGAAAATGCTAATTTATGCGCTGCGTCTTATTAAAATGCATCTGGCTAAAAAGAAAGAAAATATTCAGCGAGCACTAATGCACGGCATTATAATTTTAAAACTTGCCTTTGTAGTCTGTGTTTCATCACGGCCGGGTGTGATGAAATGATTGTGACACTTTATTAGTGATTCATGTGAAGATGAGAGGGAAATGTGAAAGCAGAATCCGATAAAAAGTTGCTCTGACATTCCTGTAATAAAATCTAAGAGCAACGTTGTCCTGGGTAATTAAAGAGCCGAACAATTACATTTTGATTTGTTATCTTTAAGTTTCAGTGATATTTATTGGCACTTTGTAAAATACTGTTATTACTGAGTATGATTATGTTTCCAACACTTGAGTCAGAAGTACAGGAAATTTATAGGATGCAACATCTTCTTCAGTCCAAGCATAGCAGCTGCTGCTGTGCATAAACACAAAACAACCACAGAGACAAAAAAATGCTGCAATAAGACTAGGAGAAATAAAAAAATGAGACACAAATGAGGCACAAAACAGCTGCAAAAAATAAAAGCAGCTGACAAAAAACACAACACAACCACAGAGTTACACAGCACTACAACATGAGTGAGACAAAACAACAACAAAGAGACACAAAACAACTACGACGAGATTCAGAACAACAACAAAAAAAGACGAAACAAGCACAAATAAAGACAAACAAAAAGGAACACAAAACAACTAATAAATAAGTATAAAACTGCCCCAGGCATATAACAACCACATAGAGACACAAAACAACTACAAAGACACACTGAACAACCAAAAAAAAAAGACAAAACAAGCACAAATTAGCACAAAAACCACTAAAAGTAAAGAAAATAAACTCACAAAGAAACACAATTTGGCAGCAAATTAACCCAAAGCAATTAACAAACAGGTACAACACTGCCACAGGCACATAACAGCCACACAGACACACAAAACAACTATAAAGAGATGCAAAACAACCAAAACTAAAGACAAAACAATCACAAAGAAACACAACACAGCTGAAAGTAAAGAAAATGACCTCACAAAGACACACAAAACAACAAGAAAGTAACATAAATTATCACAGAACCACAAAACAAACACAAACGGACATAAAACAACAACGAAGAGATTCGGAACAACCAAAAATAAAGACAAAACAAGCACAAATATAGACAAAAAAACACGAACACAGTAAACTCACAAAGAAACACAAAACGACAACAAAATAACAAAAAAACTATCACAAAGACACAAAACAACCACAAAGAGACACCGTACAACCAAAAAAGAAAAAAACTATTACCTAAATAGAAAACATCCACAAATAACTCAACAAAAATGCACAAAACAAACACAAAGAGACAGAAAACCAGCTACAAAGAGACAGGAACGCTCTTCTTCTCTGTTGCTAAGCTAATATTAGCATGCTAACACACCAAACTAATGAGCCTAAGAGGATGAACAACACTGTAGCGTGTTAGCACGTCGGCATTAGCATTTACAGGACTTGACGGCTCACATGAATAAAATAAATTGTGTTGGTTTTTTTTGGGTTTTTTTTATTGATCCTCGCTCCGTGTTCAGCTCAGCGAGTCCATCTTCTCCTGCTGTGTTTTATAATTCACACGCCGGCTGAAGCTCAGTTTAAAAACCAAACACTGCTGCTGCACTCTGGAGCGACCGGCCGACTGAGAGGAGAACGCGGTTCCTGATGAGAGGAGAAAATATTCAGCCGAGCGGTTTCACAGCTCAGGACACCGTCTCCAGGCTCAATAATTCATACGTACAGAGGAGCTCTGAATAATTGAACTGAGCTCTTAGAGCGGCGATGACTCACATGCTGTTATTCTGAGACTAACTTCAGTTTCCCTCTCATCACTGAGGAGACGTCATCAGCTCAGATTTATTTACAAGAAGAAACAGAGACACTGTCCGGCCTTCACTGGGACCATTTAGATTTACGTAGAGGGGTCCGTCCACAGACGCACACACAAACGTTTTGTCTCTTCTCAGACTTTGACAGAAGAAGGACTTGAGCTCACTGACAGCAGCTTATTTTCCTACAGCCTCTGACCTCCTGCATTCAGATGCTGTTATCTCCTCTGTTACGTAACAGCCAGTCTGCTCTGCAGCCGCCGGGAACGCTGCATCCACTGCTCATGACTACTGAATTCAATCTCAGCTGAAGAGAAGACACTAGAGAAGACACTTCATTTACATAAACGCACTTCATCTTAACACAATTGCTATAAAGAGGCTTAAGAGACGAAAACAATTACTAAGATACACAAAACAGCTGCAACTATACCAATCAGCCACAACATTATGACCAAGAGAAATGAATAACATCGACCATCTTGTGACAGTTCAGTGTTCTGCTGGGAAACTTCTGGACCTGGCATTCATTGGTGTGGATGTTACTTAGACATGTAGCACCCACCTA
>JASGAT010360467.1:0-23478 GCA_030220025.1 Chelon auratus | reverse complement strand
AGGGTCTCTACATGTAAACCGAAGCATTGAGAACTTTGCAAGTATACAGGCAGTTTATTAAAAAAGGAATACAGTACCGTTCGCGTCTGTCTCGCATATCCAGGTGGGTGCCATCTTGGGGAAACTTAGTTGCCATTTTTGAAATTGGAAAAGTGGAAAGTTAAGCAGGTAGCAGAAACAAAAATGAACCAGACTGACAAAAAAGACACAGCGCGGCTGACTAAGGACACAAGTATGAATAGCTCGCACGACATAGGCTACGTGCGTAGGTTACGCCGTCTATGTCATGCAGAGGCTTAAACCAGGCTTTAGGGGCGAAGCGATGTTCAGTAAACAAACAAGATAAATGTTGCATGAGGAAACTGAGCTTTAACCCTGGAACACTGTTCCAGTCACTCTTCATTCACAGAGGTGACACATCGCTTCTTTGAACTTAATTATGACACAGTTTATCACACAGCCATCAGTAGTAGTGTACAGTTGTGTAATAAAATGAATGCCCCTTTACTTTTCCACTCCTGTTTTTGAGCCTCACTTGTGCAGAAGGCCCTGAGGTGACAGCACCCACATTGCACCAACATCACAGTGAATCTGATATAATGGCTCTGAGCAGTGGCCGGTGATTTAATCTTTAAGGTTTTCTTGCACATTTCTGTATATAAACATTTCTTCATGCTCTTGCTTGAACTGTTTACACATAAAAAAAACCTTCAGTTTTTCTAAATGTATATAAAAAACACAATTAGCAGATCCTTCATTAATTGGTTTCATTGGCTGGATGTGAGCTGTATTCTGTTCTGCTGGCCCTGAAGAATTATACACATCCAACTCCTTTCTTCAGCCTCTCAGAGTCACTAAAGCCAGTCTTAATTACTGTCTAAAGCCTCTTTAGAATACGCCAGTTTTTTTCTCCTCCAAACCATCTAGCTGAAATGTGTTGACTGAAGTAAGATTAGCTTGCTGGGTTATTTTTCTATTTCTTTTTTATCAAGAGAAGCCCTTTATAATCTGAATTGTATTGAATAAATCCTTTAAAGTGGGTTCGATTTCTCAGAATTCTCATGGGGCATCTTCTAACCATATTTGCTTGCTGTCTTTAGAAAGGGAACCTTGCTGCTGAATAACGGCTTTGCTGTAATTGCTGCTCTGCTGTTGTCCTTGGGTGAGATGTCAAGATCTTTTGAGATGCTCATCATTGGCCGAGTCATTATGGGGGTGGATTCGGGTAAGTGTTTCATTTACACATGATTCATCAGGCTGTGTACAAGAATCAGTGTGGAGCAAACACTTGTGACGGAGAGTGGAAAAAGCGAATCATATAAATTATGAGGAGATTAAGCTAATTTTGGCACTAAAAACTGGAAGTAGAGGCTTTGATCACAGGTAAACAACCACCTGGAGAAAAAAAAAAAGCTTATCTATAACTTTAAATGCAGTCAGCTTCATTTCTCAACGCAGACCATTGTGGGCTAGGCAGTCTGGAGAAATTTGAGGCAGATCATATTAGTTCCAGGTAATTATCAGCCAATTTTCAAGATTAATACTAAAAGGTATGGTTGTTTAACCCTTATACTATCCTTAGGCATGTTTGTACATTTTGTAACTTTTTTTTGGGTGATCACTTTGGCAGTGTTACAGGTTGTGGGCATGAGTTTTTGAAAGAACTTTTCTTTTTTGTAAAATCTTTGAAATCCAGTTTCTTATATAGTCTGTCGATGCATTTTGCACTCTCTGGACACCTTTGTGGCAAAAAAATGTACGTGTACAAAAACAAATATTAAATTATTACTAGGTTTAGTGGATGACTGAATCAAATAATAGACACAGACATGAATATTGTAAACTCGAGCTCTTTTAGTATCTGGAAAAATGCGTTTCAATTAAAAAAAGTAGAAAAAGAAAGAAAATATCCCTGACCAAAACTGAACAGACATAAAGTTAAAGTGCCATTTTAGGTAGTTTAAGTACTTTTTCAGAATAGTATTGACTTTACAAAGTTTGGGCTGCCGACACATCTTGTCCGTACTCGGACCGGGACTGCTAGCGCTAACAGCTCCGGCGTTTCTGTGCTCACTGCAACAGGCTTTGCATTTAGATGGCACCATAGGGTTGAAGTGCTTCGGTGTTTTTTTAATTTTTTTAATTTTTTTTGCACAATTTGCACAAAACCCCACTTTTAGTGATATTTGACTGCCATACTGTATTCCACCAGATTTATATAAACCATTTTCCCATTGTAGGCTGATTCGTGAAATTCTTTTTGCCATTTTTGCCACAAAGGTGTCCAAAGAGTAGTACATTTGAGGAAGGCACAAGGGTTAAAGAAACAAGTTGCACCTACATCATCAGACGAGTCTCAAGGGAGGTCTTAACACTGATTTACTCTTCATAATAACCTCTGATTACACTGCATTGCATGCGCTCACTTATTCACCATAGGAAATTTGGCTTAATTAGTTATGTTCCACCACAGAGCAATAAAGTCAGGAACTGTAGCCAGATGATTAACATCCACATGGACTTGGTCAAGTTGGTAATTGATTTGTGCCAAAGCTTTTAGGGATCTTCTCTGTGTATGGATCAAGACAGTACCATAAAACTGTAAAATGAGGAATGGAGAAAAAAACTCAAAACATGTGAATCAATACTCCCTCTCCACAGCTCTGTGTTTTTTTTCTTTACTTTTTATCCCCATTGGTCCGAGGACACAGACATGAATCAGGTTGTGTTCCCAGATTATTATATTGTGTGTCCATTGTTGATACAATATTTTTTTTTATTTTTCTGACAGGTATTGCTCTCAGTGCACTCCCCATGTACCTGGGAGAAATTTCCCCGAGACACATTAGAGGTTTCATTGGCCAGTTCAACTCCATCCTGATCTGCTTAGGAGTGTTTACAGGACAAGTGCTGGGGCTGCCAGAGCTCCTGGGTCAGGTCAGTACCCAGTTTATTACCCATTTCATACAGCAGATTCCTATAAGGGTCTTTTAGCAGCTGGAGTACACTTATCACTTTTTTAAATTTATTTATTTTTGTTACCTTTTCTACACAAGTCAGAACATTTCAACTGTAGGAATAACGTGTACGTTATTATAGATGAGCAAGATGCAACCATCGTAGCAGTCTTTATTCTCTTAGCTGAGGAAATTAACTGACTTGTCTGGAGAGAATTCTGTATAATTTCTCTTCACTTCAATAAAATCAAAGCACAGACATAAAAGAGGAACTGCATCTTAAGGCTCTTCTGCAAGCATTTAACAAGTGTGAGTGTTCTTGCTTGATCAATATTAGATGCTGAATTTTCTACCAGAGTGCGTCATAACTTTGGTAATGCATAGAGTTCTTTCATTAAACTAAAAATTTAATCAAAGCACTAATCTGCCTCTTGTTCCCCTTCTCTCTGCTGGAAGGGGAAAGAAAAAGTAAAGATGCCCAATGTATCTCTGGATGTCATCTGCTTTCTTTCATTACGTGAATCAGTGATACATTTGAAAACCACTTGGGCATCATTTTTCAGCTGTCCCTCCTCAAAACAGGATTAAGGCCCATGCTTGAGGCTATATAGATGGGTCTCATTCATCCAGGCACTGACAATGTCGAGATGAAATGAGCCTTGACTGCCTGGCTGCTGGGGAATCTGTTACGTTTTTCTATTTCAGAACCAAAAACAAGTAAAAAAAATAAAATAAAAAAATCCTTCAAAACTGCATGGAACACCATTAAATATGGAACTCAAAAGTGAGAGGCGTTCATCCATTTCCAACAGAACTGACACAAGTTTAAGAACTTCTAGTGGTTTGAATGAGGTGAAATCTAAGATATAAGCTCTAAAAGTTATAACCGTCTATAAAAGACAGTACTTGTACACTGTTTTCATGGCTAATGAAAGTTGCCACATTTTACATGTCGCCTTGCATACTCTGAATAACATAACACGGGACAAAAACACTACACTGTTGACTACTATTTTGGTGGTGCATTGGTGCAGAGAGGGCGCGGAAATACCAGCGCACCAGTGTTAATGCTCACATTGGCATAGGCCGCTACAGTAGACTACAGCGTTGGTTCTAATGAATGCACCTTATACATGTACAAAGTATGCTCATAAACCCTGACTAACAAATGCATATCACACATGTTGTAACTGGGAAAACGCTACACTTGGAAAAAAGCATATATCTGAAAAGCCACATGAAACTTTCTGTTTATGTGACCAATGTCATATCTGGACAAATAGTGGTATATTAGTGTGTGACTGCAAAAGTACCACATGTGCAAGAGCCTGATTTCCATTCCCACTATATATATGTATCCCAGGCTGGAAATCCACCATTGATTACCCGTTTGCATATGATTACCTTTGCTCGTCTCTCTAGATTGAAGCTATGAATGGCAGTGGAGAAGTGCAGCTTCATATATTCATACATTCATGTATGCCACATTCTGCAACAATGCCAAAACTGCTGATACGGTGCACGGTTGATCCAAACTAGTTTAGGATAATTGATTTGTCACCTGCAAACCATCATCAGTGGAGATATGAAAGTTGTTTTTTGTTGTTATCAAAGCAGGTCCAGAAACAAATGATAAAACTGATCACACCAAATCTAAGTTCTAAGATTGTGAATGCAAGTTGTGCAATCGTGCAAATTCCTGTTCAAATCGAAAATCATCTAAAAACATCATTTGAGATTTTTCTGTTTAAATGTAACGAAGGTTTTAGCAGGTAGACATTGTTTATACATCTGGTTCCAGCTATTTGCTACTTACATGAAGAGTCCTGTAGAGTTCCTTTTTTATTATTTCTCAGAGGCATCATCAATCTCTAATTAGTTATCCATGACATTAGAGGCTGACAACCATTTGGGTGAACACTTTTACTCTTGTGACTGAGATGCCTGTAACGTGTTAGCCTTGTGACCCAAGCGTCTGAATTAGCCGCAAAGCTTTAAATGCCAAGGACTTTGCATTAGTCAGTGGGACTGATGAAGCCTTGCGAATGAGCGGCAGACTTCCATGGAGCAGATAGTTTCATTTTGACTTGACATTCAAGCTTGAGTTCTTCCTGAATGGAAAAAAAACCCTCCCAACTCTGCTCACAATTTAATTATTTCTCTTCACTTTGTCAAGCGGGCTGACAACACTTCACTCAGTCATTCAGTAATGAACACACGATTCTCATCTCAAGTAGGTATCAGCTGGAATTCTCAGTCACACCTTGTTTACGCCTTCTCATTAGCAACAGTACACTCGTGTAGCCATCTAGACATGGCTTGCTGCTGAGGCATTTTCCTGACAGGGATCCATTTGCCATCTGTACACTTAATTATTTATGTGCTATTTTTTTGGTTTATCTTTTAGGCCTGAAAACAGACATTAGCTTTAGGCGCATATGCTCTGAAAGCCAAAGTCAGTCGTGTAATATGAACGGAGAGCTAATAATATAAATCCCCCAATTCCTGGTACATTCCATTCCCTACACGTTTGGCACTGTATTAAAAAATGAATGATGGAATATGATTTCCTCAAATTGTGTTCCCAGATTTATAGCACACAGTTGCGTCTTTTGGCAGCCCTGTGTGTTCAGAATAACAGAGAATCATGACGGAACATGCATACATGCACAGTAACACTGAGGGCAAGGTTGAAATAAGGAGGGGATACACCGTTCTACAGTATTTTGAAAGTGATTGCAGTACCGGTTCCGGCCAGTTTTGGCCACAATCTTACATACTGTTCCTTTAACTTATAGAAAAATAT
Source organism: Chelon auratus (assembly GCA_030220025.1). Lineage (NCBI taxonomy): Eukaryota > Metazoa > Chordata > Actinopteri > Mugiliformes > Mugilidae > Chelon > Chelon auratus. The sequence goes on along the minus strand of JASGAT010360467.1, from coordinate 17,715 downwards.
TTTTTCGTGAAAGGTGAGAAATGTGTTATTCATGTTGTGCTCTTCCTCTCTCCAGTGATGTTTTGTGAGACAAAAAAAGAAAGAAAATAAAAAAATAAATAACACATTATCAGTATAAAGCACCCCACTCCCATGCCTCCTTTGCATATAATGTTATGCCCTCTGCCTGTTGTCACATTTGACTGTAAAAGGTGCACACATTAACATAACACCATGGCTTGGAGTTCATAGTTTAAAGGTGCAGAACGTAAAAGAGTTTGTAAAAAAATGTGTAGTTACAGTGGCAGCACCTGAAAAAAGTCTCTCCGAGGGTAATGCTAACAATGTTACAATGATAACTAGGATGACCCCAAGTAAATTAACAGTAGACTAACTACTAGGCATTGTGACATTGCACTGAACAATAGTATATCACTTCAATTTGTTCAGTCACCATTTATCAGTTTAACCAGGATGTTCCGGGCACAATACGTTCACAGGAATGGTTTGATTGCTAGCTAATTGGATCGAAACCAAAGCTAACAATTGGTCACGTAACAAAAACTCATTAGGAGAAGCCCTCACACAACCTCATCAGACTGCACTGCAACATCTGCTGATTGTAAAAAAAAAAAAAAAAGCCTTAACATGAGAGTCTATAAGAAAGCCTTCCAGCCATATGTAATCAGCCAAAGGAGCAGGTCAGGAGTATTTGATGGACGTCACATGGAGCTGATTGGACTGTATTCAGAGTCAGAGAGAGAGTCTACAACAGACTGCAATAAGAGTACCTTTGCATTGATTTTTTTCCCTTTTTTGACTGTGTTTATGATGAATAATCTGCTTAAAAATGTGTCAGTACATTAACCACATCAACAGCTGTTCCTGCATACCTACCGGGACAAATGGCATGGGACTGTATCCGTATTTGTCTCTATGCTTATTTGCATATGAAAACATATTTCAAGGCCATGAATAAGCGAACTGTATCTGCATCCTGTTTTGTTTGGGACTTATCCATAACCAATGCATATACGCATTTCCAGCAGCGCATGCACTTTCATTCCAGTAACGATGTTATAAGAGCGGAACATATTTCCAAGCAAGTGAATTTTGGATATAGCTATCTTTTACATGATTTATATGGACCCGTGCAAATCCTGACTGAAAGCACAAGCGCTATTGTTGTGATTAATCGGTTTTGCTTCTCGTGTCTTTTCCACACTGTCCTCTGGATGTTATGTGGTGGGACAGAAAAATATGATGCATTTCTGTCGTGTTTCTTGATTAAGATTTAAAAGAGCTTCCACCTTTAAACCAACTGACTGTGAGGTGTGGCTCTTTGATTAAAAGCAAGTGTTTCCGAATCGAAATTCCCTTTTCTCTAAATCACTCTGTGTTTCAGTAAAATGCAAGTCCCTTTGTTATTGGATTGTCTGAGTCCCCCATTCCATTTTCTTCCACTGTTCGCACTGACATTTACACATAGGTGTCGTTTTCCCGAGCTTCTGTGATGGCAGACTTATTTTTAATTTATAAGTATTGATTCATCTTATTTGTCATTTAACCTGCAGACCACCTTTATAAATATCATATGGAGATGTGCAGCCGATGTTCCATACTCTTTGACAGCCCACTTGGCTATTTCCTTGTCATTTTACAAGAGCCTCACAGGCATACAGACTGTGACATATATGATGATAAGTCCTCTACCATGCTCTGTGCTGGCCTTTGGTTACGAGACCCACGCAGGTTTTGTCCCACTGGGGGCTTCTGGTCCAACATGTCACTTGTTGTTGAGTGCAAAATGGTGATAAGGTTTGACAAATGATAATTAATCTAACCTTCATGCTTAGCCACTGACCTTCTCCCAGCAGAGAAGCATGTTTATTTGGGCATTACAGCAGGAACAAGCTTTTAGCCAGCCTGTCACTGAGTGCCCATGAGACTCTGAAACCATCAGCATGCTGAACGAAGCTAAGGTTAGATTCAGTGGACTTAATGAGAACACTCTGTAGGGTTGACTGACTGTTAAATGTGAGGAATGTCACTCAATTGCACTGCGTATTAAGCCTTAAAACACTGTGTGTCAGACATTGGGGTAATTTACTGTTCCAAATGGCTAAGAGGCATTGTGTCCATACTGAGTATTTTACTGTATACATCCATTCACTCATTGTCAAGAAGCAACCCATGCCATAGGAGTAGTATTTATCATTCATGACTCAATATGAGTCTAAGGCTGCAGTTATACTTTTACAGGCGTTACTTGGATACATTTAACCCTAACCCCAACAAGTTTTTCCTTTTTTTTTTTAATATGTCAAATTATGCTACTTGTCATCTCTGGTTTGAACCCACATCCTCACAAGATTTAGATCAACCTGCCAGCTTGCCTGTTGCACAGTTCTGTGTAACCTGCTTTTGTGCCGATTGGGTAAAGTCGGTTTGATTCACATGTTGCACTATGCTCAAAGTCTACAGGCAGCACAAACACTTTGCACACATGCACATAAACACTTTAATCTTAGTGTAAAGCAGACCCTAGGCTGGTTGCCTGCTCACTATGGTTTTACAGAGGGTCATGACCTAGACTACATTTTGTCGTCTTATCTTATCTTATGTATGTATTAAGCAAACAGGAAATGATGAGTTAAACACATATAATAGTGAACTTTAGAGGTTACAGGTCAGAGGATTTTGTTACCTTTGTGCAGAATCAGTTTTGCTGTTTCCCCCTGCCTTCAGTGTTCATGCTTAGCTAAGCTAAGTGGCATGCTACATTACTGATACTCTCATGTCCATGTGAAACTTACTGAGTAGGCCTGTAGCCTGTTGGATTATTTTAGCAGAAACACTAGACTCACGAGTAAACAAGAAACCTCACTACTGGAGGTCATGTTGTCTCCTCGTACGCCATAGCTGTGCATACTTTGTGCTTTCAGTTTTCATCCTAAGCTAAGCTAACTGACTGGCAGTGAAGGCTTCATATACGCATGTGGACAAAATTGTTGGTGCCTTCTCCTGCATGTTTCAGCTTTATCCACAGATGTTCAGTATAATTTAGATCCAGGCTCATGGAAGGTCAGTGTTTTGTTGTCAGCCATTTGGTGTTCTTAGCTGTTTTGGGTCATTATCCTGTTCAAGGACCCATGACCTATGACTGAGACCAAGCTCTCTAACACTAGGCAGCGCATTTCACTCCAGAATGCCTTGATACGCGTGATATTTTATTATATCCTGCACAGATTCAAAATCCCATTTTCCAGATGCAGCAAAGCAGCCCAAGAACATAACCAAGCCTCCTCCATGCTTCATTTTGCATCTGTGAACATGGAGCTGATGGTCTTATAGCCTTTACCTTTGACATGCTTGTCTATAATTTTCTTTCTAATCTCCTGAGATAGCTCTCTCCTTAGCTTTCTGTGGTCCGTGTTCAATGTGGTACGCACCATGATATCAAACAGCACAGTGGATAGTCTGCACCCTCTAAATAGGTAGACTGATTGATTACAAGTTTGAAGACATCCGTGACACGCTTTAATTTAACATGTCCCTATGGTCAAATTATTTTCAATCTTTTCTAGGGGTACCATCATTTTTGTCCAGGCCATCGGAATGCTTGTGTTTGACTGATATTCTTAATGTCTATATGATACATAGACCACTGAATAGACAACCCATCACCTGTTAGATTAGCTCGTCACAAACACTAGATAAACAAGTAGCCTTGCCATTCAAGGTTTTATCGGAGGTCATATTGTCTTAGGTCTTTTTGTATATGTTTTTGGATCAAATAAAACAAGCATTCATTGCGTCATTCATTGCATCAACAAAAGCATTCATTTATGAGCTTTTGAGGCTGTTGATTGACAGATTTTGTTACCTTTAGACAGAGATGAGAGAGGCTGATCTTTCCCCCTGCTTTCAGTGTTCATGCTTAAGCTAAGGTCACCACCAGCCAGCTAAACTGGGCATGTTAGAGTTTGATGTCTATATGATACATAACCTATTGAGTAAACAACCCAAAGCCTGTTAGATTGAACATTAGAGTCATGATTAAACAAGTAGTCTCGTCTCTTGTGGTTTTACTGAAGGTCATGTTGCCTTAGCACAATGCATTTTTAATTTTTTTTGTATGGATCAAATAAACCAGAAACATGTTTGTTGTGAGGCTGCTGGTTGGCACATTTTGCTACCTTTGGGCAGAGTCTGTTAAGCTGTATCTCTTTTTTTCCAGCCTTAATGCTAAGCCAATTGGCATGTATGAGAATGATATTGACTTTCACTATTTATGCATCTGAATTACGTGAGATAAACGTCAATCAAACCTGTACTCAGAGGTCAAAAACCCTTTCAGTTAATTAACACTCCATATTAGCCCTTCTTGTGAGGTTTGAATCCCAGTGTATTCCCAGCTCGTCGAACTATCAGGAGTGCTGCTTTAATATTTTATGAATGGGACAGTGCACACCTGCAAGGAACCAACTGTCAATTTGCTCTTCCGTCCTGCCATCAGGAAAATAGGCTTACTGAGAAGGTGACATTCATCACAAACAGCTACAGGCACAGGGATGATGGGCTTTTCTCCAGATCCTGGCAGATGTCCACATAATATTCCAAAGGCTGCCAGTGATGTGAGGTTTTTACCAACCAGGCTCTCAGTAGCCTATGTGAGAATTCAGTGCTGAGAAGGTGTTGTGTTTTTCCTCTTCACAGACACGCAGTACCTCCAGTGAAATGTTTATCTGCTCATTTATGAGCGGATTAATGGGGCTAGAAACATACAAGCATTTTAGCAACTTAATTTAAAGGAGGCAATGTAATGTCTCTGTTCGACTGCCAATTTATGCTTTTACATTTCAAATCAACAGGGAGTTGATAAAATGTTCTCATTTACTTGTTACTTAATTGCGCACTTGGAAAAGTAAAACATTTGTGTTCATAAACATCCATTGAGGTCCAGGTTTCTTTTTGTAATGCACACTGTAAGCCATGTGTTCATCTTAAGCCAATTAATAGTGAGTGACAGACCTCCTGCTGTGAAAGTGAATATTTGTAATTTACTGTTGCAGGAAAAACGATTGTTGTAGAGCAGATTCATTTCTCAATGGACTGGTTGGGTAAAGTAATTAGGACAGACCAGACAATGTTTTGTCCATTATCTCAATCTGAGAAGACACCTGTTTACAGCTACCCCTGCTGTGATCTTACGGTGGCTCTTCTGCTACAGCAGCCTGAGCTTCATGAACTATACTTTCTCCTCTGTGTGTCACTGCACATTTGGACTTTGTGCAGTGACACATTGACAATTTACAGCCTCCGACTTCTGCATTCTTACTGGAAATAATTGAAAGGGAAAACTACATGCCTCTAGGAATACAGCAACAATCCCTTTGTCTGCCTTGGTTAGTTCACTGAAAGCAGCTATCATTCAGTGCTAGGCTTTCTGAGCTGGGAGTTGGGGCCCGTGGAGAGGCTGGCTTGCTTCAGTTAAAGACGACAATTGGTAGACACCACTGCTGAGACTTGTGTGTGTGTGTGACTGTGACAGCAGGGAAGTACATGTGTGTGCTTCACAAGGTGCCATCCCTTGTATACTGAACCCACAAATTATTGTTCTTCATTTCCCTTGCAGTTGCCAAGTCAACTGTATATTTCTATGTATATCCCTAATAGGCACAGTCCAACCTAATTATTAAGCATTGTATGAGTAAGCGTATCAGGCCTTGTATATGAATGTTGCATTGTGATGTGTAGTGGCTCATGGTTCAGACAAAGGAGGAAGAAAATCATGCAGTTGGTTGGAGATGAAAAATAAGACTCTTTTAAATGAGATTATACTGCAAAACAAGTCAGTGAGGTGGAAAACATCAATATAATCAGTACTATGTGTGTTCAGGAGCAAGTGCAAAAACATGCAAGAAAGGACATTTTAAATGAGTAGGGAGCAGGGAAGCAGGTGGTGCCATCATATTATTGTGTTAAATGTCTTCCTTTTCGAGACATGCTTATTAGAATAGAGTTTGTGAGATTAGCCAGCAGCAGCAGCTTGTATTGGATCTTACCAGACGATTACTGAAACACTGAGTTTCAGTGAGAGGTTTGCCGCACTGAAACCAATACCTGCAGTGTAGATTCTTTGTCTGTCGGAGCAGGCTGCAGGCTTAATCTAATCAGCCTCTCTCATCTCTAATCGTCTGGTTTGAGGGGACACTGACACAGCCCACCCCCCGACTTTGTGCATAGGTTTAATGGGAAGACTTGGACTGTTTGAACTGTGACTGACAATCTTGTCTTATCAGTCAGAGACAAAAAGGCATATGTCTTATATTTTTTTCCGTATTCCAAGAAATATCTTCGAAAAAAGCCATCCTGAGAAACCTAATTAAGTCCTGTGCAAGATAACAAAGTAATGATTCACTCACTCGGTCACCCTAGTTTCACCTCATTCTCTGGCTTCTCACTTTCAGCGAATGTTACATGCAAATATTTCTCAGACTTGCAGAAGTCAAGACCCCTTATTTTTGAGAGTGAGTGAGTTAGTGATACAACATTGGGAAATATTTTACTCATTACAGGGTAATGGAGACACAGATATGGTTCCACAAAAAGTGGCACTAATCTCTCTCCCCAGAATATGGCAGTATATTCTTTAAATCTTGGGATTTTTCTAACTCTATTAAATGCAGTTTTTGCTAGAATAAAAAAAAAGACGTATGTTTACCTTGGGATGAGACTGATAAAATTGCAGCTACAACACAATTTTTACTCAGTTAACTTACTGCAATAACAAGGATGAAATGTCATAATCAGCTAGCTAAAATGAAGAGATATTTTTTTAGATTTATCACTTCGAACAATGTCACAATCTGACCTCCCTGATATCTATAGGTGGTGTGTTCCATAGCTGTTTTGTAGGCATTGAATACCTGGAGCAGATAACAGTACAAACCATAGACTGTAAAAAGTTGGCCAATTGAACTGCTCCTCAAAAGTGAAGCCAAAGCAAGTAGAGCTCCCCCTGGTGACTGGCTGCAGCATAGGTCATAACCTCCACCCCCCTCCATCTTAGCGGATGGGACTTGGGCTAAACTAAAACACTAAAATACATGTCATATACATTTTTTACAAGGATGGTTTCTGACATTTTAGTTTGTTAGTATAATATTAATGCATATCCAAGTGTCCATTGTTCGGGCAAGTTTCGTTTTTGTTAGTTATTTGGCGCTATAGAAACAGGATAGGACATCATGATGACTACGAGTTGTCATGCCAGCTTCTCCATCATGGGTCCCGTAAGGCTGTGAGAGTTGAAAAAACAAATACAAAATAAGTACAGTGTATAATCCAACATTTCCTTGTAACTGGTGGGGTTAGAGCAAAGCACAATATTAATTAAACAAAAATGCAAGTGAGTCTGGTGGAAGTGTGAGCAGGTCATTAATAACTTGGCTATGCTTGGCTCCACTCTCAGACTGTACTGCACAGATTCTGATCCAAACTTGCAAGATGGCCTCAGCCATCCCCGCCTGTATCCCAGAGAAAATAGCGTCAGTTTGGCCAATGCAAGGAAGTGGGGACGCATTATCCATATTTATATACAGTCAAAAAAAAAAAAAAAAAGGGTAAGCATGATATGTGGCAAGGGTTCCTTATCATCTCTGGGGATGACTTATGTGCTGCTGTTTAATAGTTCACAGATTAGACTGCACTTCAGCACAGGAGCTTTAACCGTTTCAACTGTGATGAAGTTGGTAGTGCTTCGTTAGTTGGAATGGAGGGTTGTAGCGTCTTGACTGGGAGCAGACAAATCCTCTGAATGCTCCGTGGGACGTGGACCAGAGGGTCAGGGGAAGACAGAGAGATACAGGCATATCCATACATTCTTTTTTGGGTACATCTCAAGGGAGACATGCAGGTCGACACCAAGTACTCTGGACCCAGCGATTTTTAGATTAACCCCATTCAGTTGACATTTTTTTTTTTCACATTTCTAAAGGATATTGATTTTATCAGTACACTACATCCCAGGCAGACCAATGGCAGTAATGTACAGTATTCAGCCCAAGATGTGGGTCCTTTCCCTATTTTGAATGGAGACTGAGATTAATACTTGTTGTGATAGACAGACTCAAATTCTTCAATGAGGAGAATTTTTCAGAGACAGTTTTTCTTCATAGTCTGTCAAAGGGTTCAATGTGGAGAATTGTCCTCATATTACTTGGACATATAGCAGATAACTGGCAATGGCCCTGTTGGGTAACTGACAGATGAGTCAGCTGTAGTAGAGTTTCAGTCCATTCTTACAATCAGTGTGGTCTATCACCTATTTGCCTAGCAGTGGTTCTGGGGGCTCATTCTTGGGTTTTGATAGCATCAGCACTAGTGGTGTAATGATGCTTTATTTTCTTTGATTCAACCAATGAACTTAGTACTACACATCTTGTACAAAACAATGGATTGTACCAATTATGCAGTGAGAGTTGAGGGGAAGAAGTGAACATGGGTCTCTCTCATTAGATGTTTTTGAGGATTTGCCCATGGCTGCGTTCCAGCTGGAGTTGATGCTTTGATTTAGCACCATACTGTGCCAAGCGTCATTAGGGAAGGCTAGTTTGGGAGACTCTGCAGCTAATCCAGTGTCTTCAGTGACTACACAAAACTTCTTTTGATGTAATCCCGTGGAGAAAAAAAAGTCTGTGTAGGCTATGTCGTTAGCATTTGGAGGTACAGTTGTGATCAGGAGGATTTAGCTCGACACAACTAATATTACAAGTGGTTTCTCCAAATTCAACACAAAATGACACTTTTAACGACGACTGTAGTCTCAAAATTATTTAACCCCTTCATGACAGGCGTCTTTAGCACTTAGTAGAGCACCCTTTTGCTGTTATGACCTACTGTGAACATGATGCATAGCCAGACGCCAGCATCACTGAGCCACTGCCATGCTTCACCATAGGCAAGATGTTTCTTTTTCAATGTATGCTGCATTCTTCCTCCTCCAGACATATTGTTCAGATCCATAGGCCCAAAAAGTTACATTTTTTTTTCATCTTTCCACAGAACAGAATCTCAAAAATCTTGTTGGCTTATTTATATAGTTCTGAGCAAATTGGGGCCAACTTTTCTTGTGCTTTTGGGTTAATGGTTGGGCATGAAGCCAGACAGTCGAGGGTTTTTGACCACTTGCCTCCTCAGGAATCTGCTGGCAGCCGTTGACAGCTTTCTTTTTCTGCCAGGAAGTGTAGCCACTGTTAAGTTTAAACTTGTGAACCATGCTTCCAACTGTATCTCTAATAACATTCAGTGCCTTTGCTAGCTTTTTGTATCATATTCCTTGTTTGTGCAAGGCAATGATCTCACCTCTGACCTTTTTGGACAATTCTCTTGCCATGTTTTTAACAGGCAATCAAATGTCACCGTCAACAGTCCAGGTATTTGAGGTGTTCTGTCTCAAGCACACCTAATGCAACTATTGAAGCCATTTATTGGTTGCATCATGTGTGCTTGAGACCACACCTGATTTGCAAAAGTGTACTCTTATAAGGAATTCTATTCGGAGGGTTCAATAATTTTGAGACTGCAGTAGTCATTTAAAGTGGGATTTTGCGTTGAATTTGGAGAAACCACTTATAATATTAGTTGTATTGAGCTGTTTTAATCGTTCTTGTTTGATTTGTTTAATGCAAACAGCTGGTGGTTTGTACATTTAGCCAACAGTAATAGTGATGAACTGCCTGGGAGTAGACGTACTTGTTGTTCAAAGCTTTATGACTTTTGGAGTTGTTGGCGTTTGCTACTGGTGAGTGGAAATGAGCAATAACATAAGTTGATTTTCTGCTTATTATTATTTTATTTGTGTTGCGCTCACAAAGCCTTTTCCTTTAGCTGCAGCATGACACAGCTGTTTTCAGCAAAACAACCCACTCTGCACAACCTGCTCAGTATTAAACAGCTGATCTTGAGCTCAGACTTTATGAATAAATACATTTAATTAATTTCTTGTGTCAATAGCAAACCAGTAACTCATGTACGATGGTCAGCAGTAGCTGCTTGAAAACCCCCACTCACAAATTCATTTGAAATTCTTAATCTTTAATTTTAACAAGCTAAACTCCACTATTGGATTCAGTGTAATTATTACTTTACTCCTGTCTGATGACATTTTGGTAGAAGTCTAACTTGTGAATGTGGAATAATTAGCAGCTTTCTGCCGAATAAATTGAAGGCATTAAGAAAAAGCTGATTTCATTACAAAAGTTTTACACTCTTGACAGTTTTTCTTCACCTATGAAAGGTTAGGAAGGGATATCCACAACATTCTGCTTGTGAGTTGAGGGCTGACATTTTCTGTCCAAAGGGCACCTCTTTCCAAGTCTCTGCATAACCACAAATATTCAGCTCCCACTTGCTTCAGCGAGATCAAGCATAGCTCTGCAGATAGATGGCACAGTCGATGTTTAGCGTGCACACAGTGTTCCCGGGGTCTTGCAGTGTCCAGCGTGATATGTGATGCGTTAGTGATGTGTGTGGTGACAGGTCAGTAACCTCGTCCTTCATAAATAGACTGGTCCTTGCTCTGCTCTTATTTTTAACAGCAAGTCCAGGGGGGACTGATGACCACACTGTTCATCGCCTAGCTGTGATGCATTCAAGGAATACTTTTCAATCAGTAAAATGTTCAGTGCACTAGCATCTCTGAGGGTACTGTGACATTTTCAAACAATTGTCTGGTAACCTACATTGTACAAGGTGCTCTTTGCTGTACTTGGGCATGATTTGAAAAGCTATTCCCCTAAAAGACACTTGCTGAATTCCATCTTCCATAAATCTACCAGACAATGATAAATATTTACCCTCTGAGGCATTTTGTGAAGAAGCACTTGGCAATAGAATTTAGACATCATAGACGACTAAAAGCATCTCTCTGGGAGGCATGTTGTAAAAAAACTGAAAAAGAATAAAGTTGTTTGTAACGAACTGATTTCTGTCTGTGATGTCCTTGTGTTATTATTGTGTTATTTCTCAGCTGCCTGTCATTTGCAAATTCTGGGTTTGGATTCACTCCTTTTAACACCGGCTTAAGAGCTCTCCACACACAATTACAACCGTGGACATTCAGTCCATACAGGCATTTTCTTTCTACTTATAGTACGCATGTGCCTGAGGAAATGCATTACTGTAGAACCATAATAAGCCTCCCCATTCCTGTTCGAGTGCATTTCCATTTTCCACAACAATAGTTGCAAATACATAAAATCGTCATGCTGAATGGGTGATGAGCGGCAAGGTAGAACCCAAATGCAGGACACAAAGGGAGGCAGTAGCAGTAAACAAAATAAAGTACAGAAGTTAGGAACAAAAGGCAGTTGCAGTTGTGAAGCAGGTAAAATCCAAACACACGGATCCAATAACAGGTGTAGTCCAAAAGCAAGACAAGAACCCAGGAACGCAGGGTAACATACACAGGGGTGACTTCACAGACAACCTGACAGAGAGCAAAGGGAAAGGCAGGACTATATATACACACACAGGGGCAGAGGGGTTGGCGAGACACAGGTGAAACTAATGAGGGTGGAGCACACCAGGAGAAACTGATCCAATAATCAAAGAGGGAAAACACATGAATTAAAAGAAAGACAAGCAACGCCAAGCAAGAATTTTACAAAAATAAAACCAGGAAACAAGGAAAACCCAAACAGGGTTACAGAAAATGTTAAAACTTCAACATTTTCTTGCAGGAATTCTTAATAAAAGAAATCTGTGGACCGAATTCGGTGGAGCATTATATAGCAGCATCTTCCATGTCTAAAGCTTTTTTTCCCCATTGTTTCGGCTGCAGGAATCCAGATGGATCTACCTCTTTTCCTTCTTGGCGTTGCCGGCTGTTTTGCAGCTGTGCGTGCTGCCCTTCCTCCCTGAGAGTCCTCGCTACCTGCTGATAGAGAAGAGGGACGAGGGTGGAGCAGAAAAAGGTATTGCACAGACAAAGGAAACGGACGCCACTCAAGTATCTCTGCAGAATGCACCCAGGCAGCTCTCTGGCCAATACAATCCACACACTAGGGATGCTTAATAAAAACACTCTGTAGTGGTATTACACTGTTGGTCTACCACTGCAGGGATTACCGTAATATATCTGCAGGGGACTGACAGAGTTTTTGACGGAGATTAGAGACTTGTGATTACAACTTGGATGTGTGCAGCCCGTCGGCTGCAGCTCACTGCGGCTGCTCCCTCTTGTTCCATTATTCTCTGCGATAGAATAATAGAACAAAGCTCACTGCATTTATGTGAAGTCAGCCTTTGTTTTTAATGTTTTTGCTGTGAATCTGCAGTAGTAGGAAACGTTAGGTTTGTAATATCAGTCATCCCTGAATCCATCAGATTCAGCTAGATTTGCTTTTATATCCAGTTATGTGTTTAAGATTAAATTAACAGTAATTTTACATACTTTTTTTCTGGGAATGTCACCACGGACATCCAATTCACCGTGATTCCAGATTTCTAGTGTAAACACAAAAGGCTGTCCTTACAGTCAAGGTCCAAAACTCTCAATCACACGCTCACTACTCAGAACATGGCTACCTCATGAATTTATATTGTATTTCAAATGTTAGGCAGTGGCAAAAAGGGGAAAAGTCAAGTGGTGAATTTAATAGCCTGTCCTGTTCAATGTCTGAATCCCCTCCAGAGCACATGATGTTTCACTTTCACCCCACACAGCTGCAACAGTTCTTTTTCACAGCGTACACTTGTACAATACGTACAGCATGTACAAAAGCAGGACATCGTCTATAATAAGCCAGTCATCTTTATTGTATTTTGTGAATCTAGATTTTGTCCCACAAGAAGATCTGGTTGTTCTTTTACATTTTTTTTTCTCTTAATTTTATTAAGCTTAGTTGTCAAGAAGGGTAGTGGGGAATGGGGGTTTAGGACCCAAACACAGGACTTGAGGCAGGAGTAGGCGAAAAAGGGTTTTTATTTAACAAAAAACAAAACTCACAAAAACCAATAGCGCTGCTAAGGTTGCAGGAATTCCAAGAACTAAACAAAACCACTAAAAAAAAAAACTACGACATGGCATGAAACTATGGCATGGAACATGAACAAGTATGACACAACAGAGAACAAAGGGGAAGGAGGAACAGAGGGGTGATGAGACACAGGTGAAGCAAAGCAAGAATTAACGCAAGGTGAAACCAATGACCTAATCAAAGGGACAAAAAAGGCATGAAGTAAGACAAACAGGAAATTGAGAACTTGGCAAAATAAAACAGGAAACAGAACAGAAAACTAAACCCTAACCATGACTATGAAAAAAAAAAAAAAAAACAGAAACCATGACAGAAAACGTGACATTAGTGTGAATTTGGGTAAGCACAATCTTATTGCCTTATTCAGGAATAAACAAGTGGACAGAAGAAATCTCATAAAAGCCCATAATATGGCACGTTTTATTATTAAATTTATGGACATGTATTCTCAGTGGACATCCGAGAGAACTACGGTATGTCCTCATGACGTCACTCTGAATTCTATACAAATATTTTGGTCTGTTAAGAATTGACAGAGAGAACGAGTACGGTGCAGCGCAGCAGAGTGAATATTTNTGCTAATTCCATTCAAATGAGGCTTTACTCTGCATTATTTAGAATCTGGCCTTTGTCGTAAATGCCAAAACTACCTCTTATTGCTATTTGTAAATAATTCAGCTACCACAGAGAAATTGTTGGGCAGTGATTCAAATTTGCGATGAATGCAAGGTACATAATGTTGGGATTCTCTGGCAAATGATAAATAAAATTGAGAGATGAGATTTTAAGTTCTGAGGAAACTTAATTTAATCCAAGATGACCTTTACTTTGATTTTACAAAACCCTTTATTTCTTCATCTTGTAGTCAGCCCTAGCATGGACTAGCCGGACTAAAGTCTTATCAGAATATGACTCTGGTCATTTGGGATTTCATTATGGGATTCAATTTGATGGTCCTCCAACCAGTCACAGCCATTAACCTGTAAAAATATTATGCCAGAGCATAATCAGTTCCCGATGGAATCAAATCAAAACCATCTTTCCCCCACACAAATGTTGGTGGAAAAAGTCTTCTAACAACTACAAATGCAAGTTGTACCTTTATCCGTGTGTCTTTAGTTTAACATTTTTGGGAAGTATTATTAAATCACCTCCATTTTAACTTTTTAAAGGTTTGCTTTTGGCATTGCTTTTGTTTGCTTAGTTAGCCCAGTACATACAGGAAACGTTGGGACTGGGAGCAAGGGAATGACATGCTGTAAGGATCTTGTTGTCTGCCAGTTGATCTGGATACTCAACTGTAAAAAGCCTTTTAAGCCATTTGACATGCACCGTAACCATTGAGCCATTCAGTCTCCCCACTTCTGACCTTTTTATGCAGCGTGTAAAAGACATTTGACAGATATTCACATTCTGTCTTGTGTCACAATTCCACCAAGTCTTATGTCCTTACCTTAAATACCATTTATTTTCCATGACCTTGATCTCTCCCAGTCTTGTTAATTTAGTTACTTACGAGCAGCTATACTGGGCAGACTATAGGTTCCAGGTGCTTCTGATGTGTCTTGAATTACAAATGTGTTTTAAGCATCCTGCGGCCCAACCAGCAGGGTTGATGTGATCTAGTGGGATGTTAAAATGTTGCGACGTGAAAAGAAACAACACGTCGTAAAGGCATGTGAAGCATGTAGAAGAATGTGATGTCAGGACTTTGATCAGATTTGTCTCTGGGGGGATTTGCGCTCTTTGATGTTTACGTCCATACATTATAGATTTGTGCTCTCTGAACGTTTGGCCCTTTTTGTGGTTTGTAAAATTGAAAATACTGCTTACTCCTTTTGAACTTGGTGCAAGAGTTCAGCAGGGCCTTGGCATAGGACGACTTTAGATAATAGGTGATGATGGTGAAATTGCACAGTTCAGTCGGTAGATGTGTTTTATGCACATCAGGGAAAACATTCAGTGTCTGACTGCACACGCCATTTAAACATAATTAATAAAATTGCCACCACTGTACGTGTGTAGCTTGATATTACCAGTTGACTTGTCTCTTTCATTTTAAGATGATAACATCAGTATAGGATGGACATGATACACTCCTGATCAAAATTTTAAGACCAGTTGAAAAACTGCAAGAATTTCTTACTGCGTCCAACCTCAGCAGCAATGGCACGCTGCGAGAGGCCTTGCCGATGCAGCTCAACAATCCGACCGCGTTCAAAGAGAGAAAGCTTTTTTGCCTTTGCCATCAGGAGGTCATGACAGTGTGGGTACCTGACAGAAAATGACACTGAATCCGCATTTTTGTGAAGATTTGGGATTTTAAAGGCTGTGGTCTTAAACTTTTGATCAGCTGATGAACAGCCTATTTCAGTTTAATGGTTGTTTGCAATAAATCGCTTACTCAAATTTTTTTCTTGTCTCACTCCCATTTCTTCTTTTTGCATTTTGAAGCACTACTTAGAATCTTCTTAATATCCAACAGTGCAAAATGTAAATCCTTGCAATTTTTCAACTGGACTTAAAATTTTGATCAGGAGTGTATATGATGTCATCACAGGCGTGATTCATAGAAGCACATCTTTACTCACTGAATTCCAAGTTGCTGTTGCAGAGTTATAAAATGTGCGTATTAGCAAGGAGTTTTACACATTGCTTTGTTTATTAATGCTTTTTAATGATTTTAATGAAAATACATTCCAATATGACTGCATGCAGTTTATCTGCTAACAATACTGATTTAAAATTTAAAGGCAGTACTTCTCTTATTGGGGCACTTTTATATTTGGCTTACTTTCTTATTTTGCCGTCTGTCTGTGTTTAATGCTTCTCTCGTTGAATACATAATTCCATCCTTGAGTCTTTTTGGCAAATTGGAATGAAGATAATGTATTTCATTTTTTTTTCTGACACAGAGGAGAAAAAGTTAAAGTTATGCTCAGTTCTGAATCTATTTAACGCCTAAACTACATTTGTGTTTTGTTGATGTGTCGTATATCCAAGCTTTAAACAAACTCCCTCCTACTGGCAGCCAATACTTTGCTGGCACAAGTCTGCACAGTGCTGCCGGTTCATGTTGTTGGCTTGTGTTTCAGGGCTGCAGTTGTGGGAATTTTTGTTAATGCACACAAATCTTCAGGGCTGGCCCTGTAGTGTCCCATTATCATCATACAGCACAAGAAAGGAGCAGCATGTTCTCTCACACCCTGTCTTGTGTCTTGTCATGTCATATATCTGCAGTGGCCCTGCCCACCATTTAAAGGTTACTGGGGTTGAAGATGAAATACTAATAGCTGTCAGTGAGATTGCCAAACTGGTCTTAATTTTACGATTGCCCTGACTCCACAGTATTCAGGATCTCTCCTTTTTCAGCTCTGACCTTGCTGATGACTACATATACTTTAAAAGCCTGTCAAAGCTACAACAATAAACTAGAAAATATGACACAAGGTTTCATCTCCTCAACGCACCAACCCAATCACGACTCATGATGCATTGGAAAATGTGTGTATTTTCTTTTTCTTTTCTCTCTTTAGAAGATCTAAGAATGGTTGGAGACAGAGTGCTATAGTGTCTGCCTTCCAGTAATGCACAGGATTGAATTTCTGGCTCAGTTTTATTACTTTGACTTGCATTCTCTATATGATTTCATACATGTTAGACTTGATAAATGTCAAAGTGATAAATAATGCGACAGGTTAGTTCATTTTACTGAAATTTCATTGCAGCAGCAAAATGGTACTCAGTAGTTTGTATGGGCCTCACATGCTTGTATGCATGCCTAACAACGTTGGGCGTGCTCCTAACGGGACGACAGATGGTGTCCTAGTATCTCCTCCCAGATCTGGACCAGGGCATCAGTGAGCTCCTGGACAGTCAACCTGGTGGCATCAGATGAACGGCAACATGATGTCCCACAGGCGTTCTATTGGATTTAGGTCAGTTGAGTGTGGGGGCCAGTCAATGGAATCCATTCCTTCACCCTCCAGGCACTGCCTGCATGCTCTCGCCACATGAGGCCGGGCATTGTCGTGCACCAGGAGAAACCCAGGACCCAGGTCACCAGCACAAGGTCTGACAATGGGTCCAACAATTTCATCCCGATATCTAATGACAGTCAGGGTGCTGTTGTGTAGCCTGTTGAGGTCTGTGCGTCCCCAGATCATCACTGACCCATGCCCAAACTGGTCAAACCGCTTAGTGATGTTACAGGCAGGGTAACTTTCTTCTCTAGACCCTGTCACATGTGCTTTGGGTGAACCTGCTCTCATCTGCGAAAAGCACAGGACTTGGCGAACCTGCCAGTTCTGGTGTTCCAAGGTGCCAGTCAGTGAACACAGGGAACCCACTAGAGGAAGTCAGGCCCTCAGGCTCATGAAGTCTGTTTCTGATTGTTTGGTTCACACCAGTGTCCTGCTGGAGATCATCTTGTAGCGCTCTGTCAGTGCTCGTCCTGTTTCCACTTGCACAAATGAGCAGATACCTTCCTTCTGATGGGTTGAGGAACTCCTATGGTCCTGTCCAGCTCCCCTGGAGTAACTGTCTGTCTCCTGGAATCTCCTCCATGCTCTTGAGACTGTACTGGGAGCAGTGTTGGGAACGTTACTTTAAAAAAGTAATTAGTTATAGTTACTCACTACTTGTTCCAAAAAGTAACTGAGTTAGTAACTGAATTACTCTATAATAAAAG
>JASGAT010360465.1:6032-19562 GCA_030220025.1 Chelon auratus | reverse complement strand
CGCATACAGAGGAGGTGGGTCATCGGATTGAAAAGGTAAGGAATTGTTTGGGAAATAAAAACGGCGAGTCGTCATTGCTAACATTAGCGATGCATTATGAGCCAATTTCTCTGTCATTATGCTGAAACGCCGAGGAAAACAACATTAGCACGTCGATTATGGCAATGTGAAACGTAATTGCTGGATCCTGCAGCGTAGCTGGCAACCTCGAGTCAGAGGGGATACACCGTTCTACAGTATTTTGAAAGTGATTGCAGTACCAGTTTTGGCCACAATCTTACATACTGTTCCATTAAGGTTTGGACTTAAAAAGCCCTTTCTTTAATTTGAGCTTTAACAAGTGCTTACAGACATTTCTCATCGCCTTTAGATCATACAGTGTTACCCTTTGTATACATTTAATGTCAGAAGCCTTCTCTTATTTATGTCGCCCGCCGAATGGTAGCTTCTTCCATGCAAATATTACGATAGAAATTGAAGAAGTCAGAGGATTTAAATGGCAAGTTTCCAGTTGCCAAGTTGAGAGAGCGAGAGAGAGCGGGAGAGCATGCTCTGATTCTCATTATCAAGATTAGCGTTTCCCCATTAGCCACAATGTGGGGGGAGCTTCAATGAAGCATTACACATAAATGGAAATCATGCTTAATCTGTGGAAATGCGTTTTTTACTCCTCTAATCGCCTTTCCAGATGAAATGAAATCCAGACTCATTTCTGTGTGATTATGTTGATTGTAGCATTTCTGTTCTAATGTGTGAGTGTGAGATTGCGTAGTGTGTGTGTGTGTGTACTTGTTATTGCATGTGTGTATTCACTAAACGCACAGGACTATGTACAAATTAGCTAAGAGGTCTCGATCTTTAAAACATATTGGCAGTCTGTAGTCATGTATTACTGTAGTTGAACTTATTGAAAGTAAAAGTTGAAGGATATTACACTAATCCAATTATTTCCTCTTTTCTGTCATTGCCATGTTGTATAGAGAAACACTTAAGCTTTTATGCTTTTTGTGCCAGTTCAAATATTATTTTCCTCTCCCTGAAGTATAATATAGCCAAAAATAAATGAACACTTTGTACACCGATGAGGCATAACATTATGACCACCTTCCTAATATCGTGTAGGTCTCCCTTGTGCCTTGTGACTCATCAGAGAATGGACATGGGCCTTCTGAGGGTGTCCTGTGGTGACAGGATGTTGTCAGTGGGGGGTCTTTGGGTCCTATGGGTTGAGGGGAGGTGCCTCTGGATCATCCCACAGATACTTGATCAGTTTAGGACCTAGTGAATTTGGAGACCAGGTCAACACCTTGTGCTGTTTATGTTTTTTTTTTAGTTGTTCCTAAACCGTTTTTGTGTGTGTGCCTGCATCCTGCTGAGGATGGCTGCTGCCATCAAGGAGTGTCATTGCTATGGGGTGGGGGTGCCTGGTCTGGTCTAGGTGGGTCCACATAAATGCCAGGTCCAGAAGTTTCCCAGCAGAACATTGTATTGTCACAAGATGGTCAGTGTTATTTATGTCTCCTGTCAGTGGTCATAATGTTATGCCCGATCGATGTATGTATGTTTTTCTCTATACCAGCGGTGAGGATAAAATGCTTTTTGCTCGGCTGTGTTGGCACATGACTGATAGATGAGACAGTGCTCACATATACTGAGGGTGGGGGCTGATACTTAACCTCTCTCCAGCACTATGGCGCACTGATTGATCTGTCCTCTTTATAGATCCTACTTAAGCAGGCTGTGTCTGACCCCTCCTTTCTGACATGAAGGCAAATGTCTGTGTTTGTGAGTGGGAGATGCAATCGATTCGATCCGAAGGGTTTCATTTATTTACTTTCCAATGCCAGCGCCTGCCCTACACCGTCAGTAAACAGTTGATATTTATTTGGTGACAAGTTCACTGCAGCCTCGGAGTATTTATAGTTGATAAGAGAATGTAATCAGCATAATCAGGGCAGTGAAATGACTTTGCTTTGCAGGTCAGAAAATATGTTTAATATTGTTTAATCAGATGTCTTAACTGGTGTTTGTAGTAGTTTGGTTCTCTAAATAGCTTTCATTTCATTTATCTGACACCACTGTCAGCTGCTGTTAAGGTTTTGTAATGACATTATATGGAATGGGTTCAGACAGAAAAAGATCTGTTACCACTCCTTGGTCTTAAGCCAAGTCCTGAATCGCTTCATTTCTGCACCTCGTACACTTCTTGTGCTCTCTCCTGTTTAATGACAGAAGGTTGCTCTCCACTTACTGCAGCTTCTCACTTGGACGGCCAGAGATAATGATCCTTAAATTCTTCTGTTGGGTTTTCCCCCACTGAAGAAGAGGACCCATCTTGGGTCGTCTTTGGGTGGTGGGCTCCTGCAAGGTTGCATCCGCTTATAGTCAAGTTTAAAAATCATAGATGGATGGAGGCCAGATCTGACTCATTAATCCCCAAGTTGAACCAAGTGTGAGCCATGGCAGGAAGACAAGATCGTTATGTAGCATGACTGAGAGCAGGAGCACAGCCAGCTTCATCCTATGAAGAGGAGGGAGAAAGAATATCCTCCTTTGTTATTCATCCTTATTTTGATGCTACTCGCAGAGGAGCTGTCTGAGAAATATAGTAAGTAGTTAGTTTGTGTTTTGATTGGATCTCTGCTGACTGTGGTCTAGATAATGTGTGTTTTGTTGTGTTGCTGATAAGTCTTGGTCTCAGGGTGGTTGCATTCCCTGTGCTAGTTTCATAATAATCTTTCTGTAATAAGTGCACTCAAAAGAAAGAAACAAATCAATTAAATTTTGAATAAATCTTTTGATATTTTTTTTTTTTTTTAAAACCTGATGAAAGAACCCGAAGCCTTTTCTCCCTAAACCAAAAGGAAAAAAACAACTTTTGCTTCTGTCAAG
This sequence comes from Chelon auratus, assembly GCA_030220025.1. Classification (NCBI taxonomy): domain Eukaryota; kingdom Metazoa; phylum Chordata; class Actinopteri; order Mugiliformes; family Mugilidae; genus Chelon; species Chelon auratus. Next base: position 16,670 of record JASGAT010360465.1, on the reverse strand, counting down.
GTTGCTGATGCATCATAGTTTCACTCCTGCTGAGGCGTCTTAATTTGCTTATGTTTAAACGCAGACCTCTGGGATTAACTCAAATGAATAGTCTATCCTTGGTGGGCCGTCGTCTCAGACTCATACACGAGTGTTAGCAGTTCTGCTCAGCATTTGTCGGTGTGTTTATATCCCCGGTCGGGCAGCGTCACGTCAGCAACGCACAAAACTGTCTTGCAGAGATGAAAATGGTTTTAATAGAATTATGCTTTGTTGGCTTATCAGAGGTTTAACAGGCTGCTAACTTGACATTAATCTACTCCAAATGATCTCTGTCAGTATCAGACTTCACATTTCCACTTTAACTTGACTGCGTGGATGCAGTTGTCCATTAGGTGGCAACAGCACATTTAGAGATGATCTTGCTGTTTTTCTCCATACTGTCAGACAGGGCAGTCACTTTTCCCCGTTAGCTGCACGTTGTCGGGTTGATTCTCTAATTTTGACGCAGTCTAACTCTCCATACATGCACCATTATCTCATTTAGTCACACCAATCCAAGCAGTCTCCTGTCCTCCTGTCTTCCTTTGCATATTTTCACCTGCACAGGACGTAGTTAGGGCAGTAATTATGTCCGTCCAGGAGCAAACAAGCTTCAACTCTACAGTTTAGTAAACATGATAGATACCTCATTATTAAACAGGCTCCTACTTGGACCCAAATGTTGCTGCATTGATAAATAATAATAATACTTAGGACCTGAGCTGATCTGTTGTGAGCTGAATTTGGTATAAACTGAGCTACAGAATGATTAAAACAAATGTAGGAGGTAGCTGTCAAAGTATGGTTTCAGCCAAGGCCCTCTGCAGGCTGATCTGCTGGGTCTGCTCAGTGGCTTAAGGAGCTATCATTTAATTAGCACTAAGACGCATTATGCATTATGTCAAGAGTGTCCAGTTGATTAGCTGACGGACGATTAATAGAAATGTTTTCTTATTTGATAATTCTTCAAGCACTATTTCTAATTATTTTGTTAGTGCAGTTCTCCATTTTGAGTATTTGTTGTCTAGCCTAATTTTCTTTCTTGCTATTAACAAGCAATTATTGCTTAGATGAGAAAACAACCACCAGATTAATTGAGCAATAAATGCTGGCTAGGCATGTGTTGTACACGCTACATAAAGATACAGTGCGGGAACTCTCTGGCAGTGAGAGTAAATCTAAACTGTTTAAAGACTAATCCTTCCTCTTGATGAGTTCCTTTTATCTGGAACATAAAACTTTCTTGGACACCAACTAGATTATATTTTATTCTACATATGAAGCTCAGAGACAGTCATCCAGAGTTCATAGAACCGTAGTTACATTTGAAACTCTTAGTTACTCTCCAGCTGACACCATCACAACAGTTGCTCCCATTTTCAGCTCTGGCAAAGCAATCAGGTGTACGGGGAGATTTACCTGGAGCTGATTAGTAATGACTAGAGTTGCACGGTACACCGCGGTGCCAAATCGTAACGGTTCCTACTATACTAGAAATTCTTCACGACGGTACTACCGTGGATTGCTATACTACCGGTGCTAGTTTCCGCCACATAGCGGCCGCCTCTACTCTCCTCCCAGCTTCTCACTGCATGCTGCTCCCTTGTAAACAAACCCACATGGCAACTACTGCACCCGATCTACACCGCTGCTGAATGATTGGCTGTTTGCCTGTTACTGGTGACGTCCAGGGATATGATGGGCTGTTTCCGCACGCTGGGTCCGCCCGTCTGTTACCTGATCGGCTGTTCGTCTATTTCTGCCGGCAAGAACGAACTCCGTGAAGGCAGCTCCGCTTCGATAGAAATTCGCCTCAAAACAAACGACAAGCTAAAGTTGTGTCTCTTGCCCAGACGCGCGCACGGCTTACAGTCACAAACACGAGACAACGCACTCACCACGGCAGAAGCACCGAGCCCGAGCGGTCAGTCTGACGCAGCGTCGTAGTCAGTGGCACCACTAATTTTGATCAACATTATAAGTAATTAATTAGTATTTATAACTTGTACAAATACATTGCGGTTCATAAAAATAATAATAATAATAAAAGGCCGCAGTATCGCGATAAAACCGTGATACTTTGTCTGGTATAGTATCGTGGTTACTCATTTTGGTATCGTGACAACTCCAGCAAAGATTTGAATATAACAGATGTTAATTTATGTGTGAAAGTCCTACGCTACAGGTTTTGAAGAAGTTTTTGATTTTTGTATTTTAGTTAAAACAGTTGGTCTAATTTAGTTAGCAAAGATTTGCCTTATGCCTGCACTATTTAAATCTTTTTCTTTTCTTGACAAAGAAACTATAGAACATTAATAAACATGCTATACTTTCTCTGAGGAGTTCTTTATAGGAAAACTCATTAAAATTCAACTATTGTGTTGCTCTACCGGGACTCTACTGATGCATGCAGAAATGTTTATGAGGTGCAGAAGTAACATGTTAATGTTGGACCGCTGTATGCGTTTACCTTACAGTTTTCTACAGTTGCAGCCCGTGTCAATTATAAGAAGAAATAATTTTTTGAAAATGAGAGTAAAGAAAAACATACGGTCAACGATTGTTGCTTCCTTCAGTTCCATATTTGACAGCATGTCAGTCACTACAGATGAAGTGGCTAACACCTTGCCACACACAACATGGCGTAATCGTGTTTGTGGTGTGTTTGCCACTCTCGGCTCAGGCTTGAGATTCTTAGCCTTGAGCTCAGAACATTGCTTACTGAGACTTTTCCATCATCCCTTCATGCCTCTTACACTGACATGTCTCTGCTCATGCACTGTCCTTTTCCGTCGACACGCTGACGTTTGCACACGCATGTGTCTGCCAGCTTCCAGTCGACTATCTCGGTTTTCCTCGCTGAAGTCTTTTCGGCTCTAAGCTGAGCCTTGCTTTCGCTTGACTGTCGCACATTTTCCGCCAGATCTCATTTGTCCTGCTTTTGTCTCCTTCATCACAATACATCACTGTTTTGTGGCATTTCTGTTTCTTGTGCTCCTCAATTTCCTGCGCTCCCGACTCTATGATTAAAAACGGCAGCGGATTTTAAACTGAATGCTGTCACCGTGCTATCTTGTTGAGTGTTTTGGAGTGTTTGGGCATTTGTCAAATCAGATGTGCAGAGCAGCCATGTGGAGCCTTACTATCTGCCAAAGTCATGGCAGAAAATGCTAGGGTTTTTTTTTTATGTCCGAATATCTTTGGTACTGTATGCAACTGGATGCAGGTACAATTACAGCTGATTTCTGCAGGTACCTGGTCAGGAAGATTTCTACCACCAGAAAGAATTGCTCTCACCTGTCAGTAGAGGTGTGGAAATAGGCTGCATGTGTGTCGCACAGGCCACACTCTGTTAATGGGGATATTTTCAATTAGTCATGCCTCCAAGAGCAAGGCATGCTCCCCATATTTACAACCCAACCCTATTACACACTACTCTTCTGCCTTGTGGCCAGCAGATTAGTAAGCTCTATTGATCCCTGTGCCCATTTTAAACTGATATTTTTTTTTCTCCCCACCCACAATTTACCTCCACCCATCTTTCTTCTCCTTCTACCTTGTCTTCGCCCTTCTCCTCCCGATTGTCTTCCCTGAATTACCGGGAACATTGGGTGAAAATGGGATTCTGATATCACTGTACCAGCCCTGACCCCGGCCAGCTCATCTGTCCCTGTGCTGTTGATTCATTTCACAAGCCTCCCAGCCAGCCGCGCTCTCAGATGAGCCATCCCTGCTTTGACAAACACAAACGGATTCTCTGCTTGAAACACAGCTTTTTTTTTTTTTTTAAGCTGACTGTTAAACGAACAGCCTGCAGTATGTTGACAGCCGTGTGAACAGCAGCGTTTTGTGCCCCCTGCTTTGGTTTCGGAAGTGTAGACTGGGCCGTTAAATAACAAAATTAGGACCAGTGGAAAATACTTCTTACAAAGTTAACATGTATTTACTTATGAGTTATTCAGAGGATTTTATTCACCAGTGCATTTTTCCCCATCTCTGCACAAGCAAAAAAAAAAACAGTTGTAGGGTCTACGGACTGTGGTGGCAGGATGATCCCTCTAAACTGTTGGCTGTCCAGTTGACAGATTTTGACAAAGAAAAATAATCCATGGAAAATCTCTGGATGTATTGGACCAGTGTTTTATTCACAGTGAGACACATACTGCACTCTTTTAACATTATGAAGATGAAACGGCAAGTTGATTAATGGCCTAGGCAATTAACTGAAAATAAAATTTCATCTATTAAGGTAATTGTATGATGGATCATCATTTAAAGACCCTTTTAAAGCAAAAAGCCCCTCCCCTCCTCAAATGTGAATATTTGCTTCTCTCTTGAGCATCTGTTATATTAACTAAATGCTTTGGCTTTAAAGCATTCAGGGGCAAACGGGAAAAGACGAGCAGCGATGTGACATCGAGATCGTGGCATGTTAATGAAATTCAGAGTGATGATAGGTGAACAAACCTTTGCGAAGTGCACAAGCATAAAGCCGGACTAATCTCGACTGTCTCCAGCGACTGAAGTCACGACCAATGGGAGCAGCCGATACGGTTGATTGACATATGACACAAATCCACTAGTTCCCTAAAGGTTAAGCCACAAGCGTCCTACCAACTTTATTGTGCTGATGAACCCCCCTGTAGAGAGCGATAATGGCAGGAAGAGCTAGAGCTGTCATATTTGAAGGGGGAACAAGAAGGTACAAGAAGGTTACCTAGGCAACCACAACATGCAAATCCCATTGGTGATGAGCTGTCGGCTACTAAGTGATGAGTGACAAGTACGTACCTGTTTTACAGGTCAAACAAAATAAGCAAAACAATTCAAACTATACATTATTTTAATGATTTCTGACACTTCATAGTCCAGACAATTAATTAAGGAAGTAACCAACAAATTAATCTGTCATGGAATTTCTTTACCTAGGGTCAAATCAGCAGTGACTGGTATTCACTTTGTTTCACATAGGTACGACAAGGAGGGTCATTCTATGGATGGACAGTCCCTGACGGAGTTGAAGGGTGCTGGCGGGGGAGGAAACACCAACTGGAAGTCTCTAGCTGACGTTAAGACCGAGCACCTGGGACACGGAGACAAGGTACACGCACATACACACACAGCTTCTTATGTTGACACGGTAAACATTAAAGATATGGTAACCCCAGATATATTGTTATTCAAGAATGCCTCTCTGAAGATATTCAAGGACAAGCTGAAAGACTGCCGTTGAATGCCAAACAACAAATATGAAAGTGCTCGCAGTCAATCTGCATTTGTTGTTAAAAATCCAGGGTACACATTTGCAGGTCTGTAGAGTCGGTGTAGTATAACCTTGTCATTCCTAACTCTGCTTTGCAAAGGTTCTTTTAGCTGTGATGAGTTTTTACAATCGATGCCCGCACCGCCAGGTTAAACTGGATCCCACTAAGGTTCCTGATCTCCTACTCCTCATTAACCTGTCTGCTTTGAGGGTCCCTTCGTAGTCTTGGTGAAAGTCACATTTATCTCTGGTATCGATTATGAAGATTACATAGGCTCGATTACTTGCCCTCTTTAATGAAATCCCCACCCTCAGATAAGTAAAGTAATATGTATTCTTTAATTTCCCCCCTTTTTCATTTGTTGAGGAACACGGTGCTCACTGAAGTGTATAAATAGTCCGGGGCAGGTAATGTGACCTGTGTCGAGATCTTAACTTGTGTAATTTAACATCATTTAACATGCACTGCACATTAGTAATAACCGTAGTATGATGAAAATATCCCATCGAGACGAGGACAATTAATAGAGGCAAGGAACTGTGATGGGCACCAAGAGACACAGGAAGAACAATTTTGCGCTAAAGACAAAAGGCGCTGGAGGAGGAGGAGGGAGGTAGTTTGTGTATCTGGAAGCTCAAAACTATCTGAGAGCTCATTGTTCTTTGAAAAACAAAGAGACGAAGGAGAAGGATTAAACCGCAGAACATCATCTGTAAGCCTGAATTAAGTGGGAAAATATGTTGTGTTGAATGAGTAATTAATTTTTATTTAATTTTTTTAATTCAGTGTCATTTGCCTGAGGCTATGAGTGACCCCCATCCTACGTCTGGCCCACTGATAATTCTCTCCTACAGCCAGTCACAGAAAACATGGGGCTTATTTTTCCTCTTTTCCATCATTTTTCCCCCTCAAACTCCACACCACAAATCCTGACTTGAGCCTGGTTAAAACCAGATGGTTTTGTCCCCAGGCTATGAAAGGTCTTGCAGCTCCTGAGCCTGACATGAGGCCTGTTGACAAAAAGAGCTGCCCTGAGATATCCCCAACACAGGGGGCATGGAGGGGGGGCAACCTTCTCAGGACCCCACCAAACACAGTCTCTTGCAATTAATTGTCGCTGTCACAAAGTCTTTGTGTCACAATCTCAAGTTTGCACACTCCTCCTGTGCCCTCTCTGACAGTAAGTGGTCGCCCTCCTCTTGTTGGCCTGACACCGCATTAGTTGGAGCCGGTGACAGAGGCGAGAAACGAGTTCTTCTGTCCTCTTCTCACTAGTCAGTCACTCGCTAATTAAAGAGGTAACTACTTGATTAATTGGACCTCTTGAAAAGGAAGCAAAGGTTGATGTCTGGGTTGTATTTTGTTAAATCAAACCAGTCATTAAAGAGCTTAACCAACAGTTCTGTGTTGAAACAACGCGGTTTTTCGCTTATTTCGTTGCAGTTATTTACCACACTCTGAAGGGGTTTTTATTTATCCAAAGTGATATGGACTGTTAGTTGTCCTATTCTGGAAGTTAATTGAGGTCTAATGCATTCCACTTTTTAATGCATTTAGAGGAGCGAAAAAGTAGTTTATTTGCATCGTGCTTAAGAGATGTGGTCTTTTCTCTTTTTTTTTTGTGCAAATAGCAATCAACATTTTCATAATTTTCTGACATCTCACTTCAGATGTAAGGGCTCTAAGGTGGAAGGCCTGTTCTTCTGCTCCCTGGTCCTGGTCCTGAACATCAACCTTTATCCTTTATTAAAGCATGCAGGTGCCCAGTCGACCCTCTGCTGACAGCCTACACTGAGGTTATGCAAAAACGTTTCTCATAAGTTAAGGCTGTTACATACGCGGCAAGAAGTTTGTTCTCGCTTCTCGTTAGGGAGTTCTCGCAGCTTGTTCTCGACACATCAACCAGGCAGAACTTTTTTCTCATGTGGTGTCTGGTTTCTATTCTGTGAATGGTCAATCATTGAAAGTGGGTGTGGTTAATGCGGTAAAGTGCAAATGCTAGCTACCACTCTGTGATCTCCCAGATGCTAATATTCGCGGTGTGACCGCTAGTCTCTCATGGGTAGAGACCAGCATACTGTGTGTGGGTGCATGCTGAATGAACGGCATGATCCAACGGACATGGTCGTCAGAACGACTGGCCGACATCTGAAAATAATTTAAAAAAGTGCCTCTCATTGTCCGTCTCCTACCAATCTCGCAAGGCGATTGTCGGTTGTGTCAAATATCGATTACAATTTGCAAAAAGAACATGAAAAAGGAGAGCACGATGAAAATAAACTACTTTCTCTCTCCTCTAAATGCATTAATATGTTTTTGGATACACCATGTCCTGGATGACTGAGAACCTTCACAGATACACTGAGGCTAGAAAGAGGAGGTGGGGGCTTTCTCCAAACCAGCCAGCTGTTAAATGTGCAAACAACATCATTTGTGTAAATAAAGTCCTCTCCTTCGTGAGGAAACCCTTTCATATCAGTGATGTCACTCATCTGCAAGTGTTGAGACATTTCATCTCTTCATTACAACACACCCACAGCTTTTATTTGTGTTCATCTATTTTGATCTAATGTGCATTCATGTCACTTGCTCGGCTGTTTACCGTGTCAACTAGAATGTCTCCTGGAGGTTCGTTACATGCAGCAAGTTTCCCATGTTTGCCTTTCACCTACAAATGCAGCAGCTCCCTGACTAGTTTGCATCTGTGTCAGCCTTTTGAATTCTGGTCGGTCATTCAACTCGCATATCTGCTACGTGGATGTTACTCTCTGACTCTTCGCATACATCACCACGTCCTCTCGAAAATGTCATCTTAATGTTAATTTCATGCTGTTTTGTTTTCACCTTTCAGCAGTCACCATATTTATCATATACTAGCAAAAGGTCAATAGAGCGAGAAGACTGCATCTGGTGGAGATTCTTTTAGGGTACTGTAGGACTAGACGGCGTAACTTATAGGGCAATTACCGTTTTTTACAACCTGGACTTTATTTCTGGCATAAAATACAATTGTTTACTCACCCATATAACTTGTGTCATTTGGAGTCGTTCGGACGATATTTAGATCTGCGTATAGCCATATAGTGGGAGTGTCTGGGGCACGGAAACGCAGCCTCTAAATAACGCATTATCTAAATGATGCATAATCTGCAGACCCTGGATGATGATAACGGGTAACTCTGGACTCAACAGTTAATAGCACTAACGTATCATACCAAAGTATTGGTGAAATTAACGTGTTTAGCGGCAGATAATGTGTTATTTAGAGGCTGCGTTTTGGTGCCCCAGTCACTCCCTGTATATGGATATACGCGGATCTAAACATTGTCCTAACGACTTCAAATAACACCAAAGTTATATGGGTGAGTAAACGACCTTGTTTTATGCCAAAAATAGGGTCCAGGTTGTAAAAAAAAACATGGTAATTCCCCTTTAAGCACGTAGCCAATACTGGTGCGAGCCATTTATACTTGTGTGCTCGTCAGTCTGGCTCAAAACACCACCCAAACGCTAGTTGGCACTGTATCTTTTTTGCCAGTCAGGTTAATTTTTGTTTCTACTTCCTGCTTCACTTTCAACAATGGCGACTGAAATTTTCACCAAACTTGCACCAAAGACGAGTTATACAAACATCTGTATCTCCGAACCTCCTCAGTTAAACTTTCCTCTATGTGTTCCATCTTTATTGATCCAAAACAACCAATTCAATAATTGCGGAGATGGAGAAGCAGACAGAAATACGCAACTACCAAGCGGACCAATCACAACTCTTGTGGTCTGGGCCACGCTGTCAAACTGACATTGAGAAGGAACATTATTTGGCACTTAACTTTTGTGTGTGTATGTTTTTCTTCTTTTTCAGGCGGACTACTACACATGCATAGGTACCGTAGTGTATCTGCGCAAGGAAAACTGTCTTTACCAGGCCTGCCCTAGCCAAGACTGCAACAAGAAAGTGGTAGACCAGCAGAATGGCATGTTCCGCTGCGAGAAGTGTGACAAAGAGTTCCCCAACTTCAAGTATCGCCTCATCCTCTCTGTAAGTGACTCAGCAACTGTTTCCCTAAATCCTCTCTTAAAAATACCTGTGCCACACATGCACTCACACACGAGCATGTGCACCAAAGCTCATATTTAAAATTCCTGTTGTTCCTGCTCATCGCTCTGCTCTCCTGTTCTCATTACTCTGCATATTTGTTCTCATGACTTAACACTCTTATTCATCATTCTGTTTCCTGAAACCCAAGCCACTTCTCTCCCCGTGTTTTCAACATTGCCGCACTCGGCTCTTTCCAGTTGAATTTAGAGATGTTTAAATCCAATTTTGCTGTTTCTGTGCTACATTTATAATGAAGACTAATTTTAGTCTGTTTACTTGGTTAGAGCCGTGTCTGGTTAATCGCCGCGGCTTTCCATATTGTGCAGTTGTTTTCCAGAAAATGCAGAACCATTTGCAAATAAGCATTTTTTTTGTTTGTTTTTTAATAACAAAAACTCTGCCAGCGACGGAGCAATTGAAGCCAAGCATCTGAAATAAGCAGCTTTTGTTTCCAGTTCACGTATTGCTGTTCTTCACAAGCTGCAGCATGAGCCGTGAATGTGCTGCCACTCTTTGTATGTGTACACAGTATATTTCTCTTCACTATGCGTTTACCTTTTCTTTTTGTTTTCGGTATTATCCGTCAGGCCAACATTGCGGATTACGGGGACAACCAGTGGGTGACTTGCTTCCAGGAGAGTGCAGAGGCCATCCTGGGCCAGAATGCAGCTTACCTGGGGCAGCTCAAGGACTCGGTGAGACTTTTTCCTGAATATAATACTGGCCTCAGGAAATGACCAGAGCAGGAGCTAAACCTCCTGCTTTTTTTCTTTTTAAATACTGGCAAGCATCCACACATACACGTGTGCAGTTAAATGCAAATGTGCCACGACGCCTACTGTGCTTTGTTTCTTCCAGGCATAATTATTTAGAAAATCACAGCAGTTGATGTTGAGTGCTCAATTATTAGACACTGGCTTTATTTTGCACTTGAGACTGAAAGGTATGTTTTGATTAAAAGAACATTTGTGCCTCTTGTATTTAAATACAGAACGAAGCGGCCTTCGATGAAATCTTCCAGCAAGCGAACTTCAACACCTTTGTCTTCCGCAACAGAGTGAAGCTGGAAACGTATAACGTAAGTAGAACAGGAATGGTAATAAGTCTGATAAAATGCCTGTGGATTTATTGTTATGCTTACTGGATGGGTTATGTAAAGAAAATGAGGCTGCCTCAAATCCCCTGAACTACCCTCATTTCTTTGTAAGCTGAAAACACATTTCAGGAAACATAACCACGTCTTTATGCTGTGGC
>JASGAT010360463.1:0-23777 GCA_030220025.1 Chelon auratus | reverse complement strand
CTAATAAATAAATAAAATGAATAAATGTAATTTGAATCACTATGTGTCGTGTGGACAGCAAATCAATCTGCTTTTGTTTGTCTTCAGTCATTACTGAGAAATTCAGTGAATTTATAGTTGTAGCTTTCCAGTTATGAAGATGTATTGTTACTATAGTAAAATTCTCATATGAATTATTTTTTTTAATTAGTTTAAATACAAGGGACAAAAAAAGCAACGTCAAGTGGTACACAAAAATTTGAAACGATACCAAGACTCTCTTTCCGCAACCAGTAACAGATGCACTTTCTTACCCCCTGTGGGGATGATGACTCTCTCTTTCACTCTCTCTTACACACACACACCCATGTTTGCATGGCCTCATCTTTGTGAGGACATTTGTTGACATAATGCATTCCCTAGCCTCTCATCCTAACCATCTCAATGAAGTGTTTAACGTTAACCCTTACCATAATCCTAACCATAACCTAATTGTAACCATTACCTTAAAACCGAGGTGTAGCCCCCAAACAGTCTTGTAAAGACACTTTGTACAGGTGTCCTCACTACGAAAGGTGTAAAACTCAGACTGTTCCTCAGAAAGATAGCTGTACAAGAACACACACACGTGTGTATGGTTATCTTTGTAAGGACATTCGTAGACATAATGATTTCCCTAGCCTCTTACCCTAACCCTCACCATCTCAACTAAGTGCCTAACCCTAACCGTTACCCTAACCATAACTTGATTGTAACGTTTACCCTAAAACCAAGTGTTAACCCTCAAACAGGCTCGCAAAAAATTGAGGACTGGCCAAAATGTCCTCACTTGGCACTCTCACCCCCCTCACTCTGACAGTAAAGAACTGGTCCTCCGAAAGATAGCTATACAAGAGCACACACACAAACTGGAACAGTAAACCCGCCGCTATGGTCTGCTCTCTGTGCTGGTTTTCAGACTGTGAAATAGTTAGCTTGTGAAAGAGTGAAGGGGCTGCAGTGCAGTGATGGGAAACTTAAATCTTTTTACTGACTTGAGTTTATATGAGTCACCCACCAAAGAGAATCGGGTTTGTGAGTCAGAGTGTGCAAAAATTCATGTACGCACACCGGCTCCATCCACTTCCAGTCGCCACTGATTGATACCTCCAAAACCACTGATTTCATATGGGAAAACGTTCTAGCCACAATTGGTGGAGTGACACTATTTCTTCCCATCCTTTAAACATAAAATTTAAACATAAATTTCCTGTATTTAAAGAGTATAGGCATTTTTTTTTTTTTAACGTTTGTTCTTATCTTGAACAATTCTGAATTTATTCTTTTTCATATGGCAAAAATCTATTTTCTAATGTCAGTAAATAATGTTATGTTGAAAGGGTGGAACTTGACAGTGAAGGCACTGCAGCACTCAAACAGTAGAGAGTCATACACTAGAGTTGTAGTTTATTCACAGAACAAACAGTGGAGGTTGGTTGGTAAGCACTGGAGCAAAGGTGTAGTGTGAAAACATCACTGCTGTTGCGTCGAAATCAAGTCATGTATGAAAAGCCGTCAGTATAGGCAATAATGAATGAAGTGCAAATGACTTAGCAAGAAAGGTAATCATTACTGGTTGATGCAAAAGGCATTATTTAAATGAAGAGATCAGTTCCATATTGACAAAAACCCATGTAGGCTACGAAAACAGAAACACAGCCCATTATTCCATTATTGCTGCTCAAAATAAGAGGTCATTGCTCAATCAAACCACTTTTCAAATTGTCAATCTCTGTTCATACCTCAATATGTTCTCATTTTTGAATGACAACTATTCGGATTCATTCTCATTAGAGACATCAGCTGCAACAAAACTAGCACTAAATCTACTTTCTCCCTCCACAACGCATGACAACGCACTTACACCATGCGATATAGAGCAGCAGAAACTGACAGTAAGGAAAATAAACCCAGTGAGAGCGGTGGATGACAGCGTGAGAGAAAAGCTGTGCATGGACAAACAAAAACGACAAAATTAATCCGGAAAGGAAAGCCCGCTGGTGTTGGTTGAAAACAAGATGATGAGTCTAACTAACCCCACTGCATAAAGGTTTGCATTCAGATACTGTTTTGACACAGTAGCACCACGGCAGTGTGACACCACAAATTTACGTCTGTAATCGGCTTAAACATCACCACAGGCTGCAACTTGGCTGTAGATGCCAAGAAAGCATCAGCAAAAGCTCCTTGCCACCCGACCACATAGACATCAATAATGGGAACCTTATACAGTGTATCACCGTAGCTGTCAAACTCCTGTAGCCACAAAGAGATGAAAGAGGCGATCACTTAACTACTCCCATCAACGCCGCTGATCTAGTGATCAGCACCCAAGTGCTGCACAAAATCCATTATTCATTGTAAAAAAAAAAAAAAAAAAAAATGCTATTCACAATTTTAATGGAATAGTAAATAATAAAATTGTAATTTTTAGTTTTAATAAAAACATATTGCTGCACATCACAAGCCTAATGAGCTGCATCAAACACACAAGGACATTTGACTCCACGGTGTGGTTTCTGGTTACGATGATTTGGTTTCTGTAATCCAACCAAAACTATTTGTCTTAGTATACGTGGTGACAGTAAATAATACGTTTTAGCCTGAGATCTGTAGCTAAAGCATAGACTGTATATAAATATGGACAGTGCGCAGTCCTTGCATTGACCAAACTGACTGTATTTCCCCGGGGACACGGCAGACTCACCCGTGTCTTTAATACTGTGATCTGCTCTACTTTCACAAGTTACAAAGAAAGGTTGGATTATACACTTTACTTATTTTTTATTTTTTCCCAACTCTCACAGTCCTACGGGAGCACTTGACAGAGCGGTTGGTATGGCAACTTAGTGATCATGATGTCACATCCTGTTTCTATAGTGTCAAGTAAATAACTAAAATGAAACTTGAAAAGCTTGAAAATGGACACTTGAATATGCATCAGCATTGTATTGACTACCTAAAATGGCCCAAGTCTCATCCACTAACATGGAATAGGTGGAGCTTATGACCTATACTGCAAGCAGACCCTAGGGGGAGCTTTACTTGCTTTGGGTTCCCCTTTTTGACTTGTTCCGCTGTTCAGCTTTATACTGTCTATGAGCTAAAGGGCTTGTTTTCAACCCTACAACATATATTATTCTATTTATCTCAAATGTGATCGTTTTCATCGGGCCTTGGATACACTTCCTGAAAATGATAACATACTGATAACATGGCCCCTTACATACTGTTGTCTGGAAATTCAGTTATTATTCAGTTTATATTTTTGACAGTCATATTTCCAAGAATCCGGTTACTTAATTGTGTCGCAAGAAGTGTGTGGTTCAAATTATGCAGTTTGTTATTCACATCAGGAGAAGCTGGAATCCCTTAGGCACTGTATACTGTATGCATCACTGTGTCGTTAGGATCATGTTCAAGTCATGGAAGAATTCCACAGTAATTAATTTGATAATCACGTCACAGGCGAGGACTTGACAAAGGATTTTATCTTGATTATATTTTTTAACCATTGTATCTTTTTATCATGTTTTTCTTCTTACAAGGTATTTATTTAAGGTACATATTTTTCCACTGCACGCAGGTGCTTGCACAAAACGTTAGCGATAGACTGCAGAGACTCATTGTGCTTTAGCTTTTAATTAGGAGCTTGACTCCTAAATTTCTGGTAGTATTGTTTACTAAATAACATAAAATGCTATATCATCAGTCGAAGTAATCCAATAAAAAAAAAAACAGCCTGTACTCTTAATTACAACTAAAATCATTATGTTGTCGTTTGAAATTGTGTTTAAAATTCCCTTAGAGGATACTTTTTTTGCATTATTTAATTAAAACAGAATGCTTCTTTAGTAAAAATAAAATTGCAGCCAAATCGTAATCTAATGTTTCTCAGATGCAAAAATGTACCCGAGTCCAAACGGCTTCTTTTAACTCTAATTCCCATGCATATCACAGAATGCAACTCCAAAACTCACTGCATCTCAAAGCATTTATTTTTTCATTGTTTTTCAAAGTCTAAACCCTTTTTATACCGTTTATTGTTTTCATCTCTCTTATAGTTCCTTTCAGTCCCTAACCTCCATTTCATTCGGCCTCCTTCCTTTGTTCCTCCTACCCCCTTATTGTTTCTTTCTTGTGCCGTCTACTTAACTCATTCACACCGATGCCAGCATCTCTAATGACTATTGAAGGATGGTCACATTTTCCTCTTTTCGTATTAACTCACGTTTACCTCTGGGAGCTAGTTAGGTCTACCACGTGAGAGATAAATGGAGGATCAAACGCAGTAAAGCATCCTCAGATTTTGTATTCTCCAACATTCTCGCAGGAGATGAGCAGGTGTGTAGGGATAAAAGTCACTTAGAATTGCTCTTGTATTGCTTGAGGAGGTCGGAAGACTTTAAGGGGTTTGTCGGAGTTTGCGTTTCGCCGTGAAACAGCTGTGCGCGTCGATATGAACGAAGCTTTTAAATGATGACGAGGCAGTGGATTGTTGTTTGAACATTGCCCATTTGAGGATAAATCCTGTAAATTTTACCCACCCGTCCCCCTTCTCATCTGCGGTTCGTTGTGATCACTTCCCAGTCAGTGTGATGTTAGTAAAGTGTCTCAAAGTGTTTGTTTTTTTTCAAGACAGTATCAACGGGGCCAACGCTGCTTGTGGCTATGAAAGCTTACCACATCGGTTTGGGTGTAGAACTGCAGCATTTATAGATAATCTTTGTTTTTTTTTCAGTGTGTGCTGATCTGTAGGTCAACCATGAAAATAGCTCTGAGTGGGAGAAGCCAAGCATATGGCTAGTTTCAGTTGCATCACAGTGAGTTTTTAGATGTGTTGAAGTCCCATTAATGACATTTCTGGAGTAAATTACACATGGATAGGAATTGCACAAGACAAGTATGTGTCACTGTGTGGCTCTAAATGGTTGTCATGCATATATAGAAATATATATGTCTGTGTGTGGAGCTATATAACAGTATATAGCTCCACACAGCCTTTAATAACCCTCTTGGAGAGTCTGTCAAAAAAATTTCCTTGCGTTGTTTCAAAAGTATGTGGTCTGTTTTAGAAAAGGTACGCATGTGAAGTTATGGAAATTTTAAGTTTATGCTATTGAAGCAAAATAGATTATTAAGCATTTTATCTACGTGCAGCCTTCATTCTTTTCTACCAGCTTAGGCAGAAGGGCTGCTAGTTCTTGTTCTATAATTCTTACATTTTCTATGAATAATGGAGGAGACTTTCAGAGCGAAGGTGCATCCTGCACTCCTGAAGCCCAAGGTTCCCAATTAGAAGCATGGATTGGTGCCAGAGCACATGTTTCTCCATTGTATTTGTTGGCACTTTTGAGATATACCCTCCTGAAGAATTAATGAAACCAGCAAACAAAGCAGCGCTTGCCACAGATATTTCATGCTGCCTTCACAAATTTTCTACTGTGCAGCAAGAGATTGTCACATAGCAGGCCCGTGTGCTGCTGTTTTTTTTTTCTAAATGGCTGAGGAAGCACAAATACATTGTCTTTGTAACTGTTTTGTTATGTGATGGTGCTAAGAAGATTACTTTGTACTCTATCCTATCAACAAATGGGATAATTTTAAGTCACAGGGCAACAGTTTGCCTCACCACCGATGAGATCTGTAGGGTTGAACGTCAGCAAATGATAGCATCTTTTTTTTTTTTTCAAAACTGACAGAACGTCACACCGATCAGGCATAACATTATGACCACCTTCCTAATATTGTGTAGATCTCCCTTGTGCCTCCAAAACAGTTGTGACTCATCAGAGAATGGACATGGGCCTTCTGAGGGTGTCCTGTGGTGTCTGGCAACAGAATGTTGTTAGTGGGGGCTTTGGGTCCTATGGGTTGAGGTGAGGGGTCTCTGTGGATCATCCCACAGATACTTGATCAGTTTGGGATCTAGTGAATTTAGAGGCCAGGTGAACACCTTGTGCTGTGTGCCTGTGTCAGGCTGCATCCTGCTGGGGATGGCTGCTGCCATCAAGGAGTGTCATTGCTATGGGGTGGGGGGCTGGTCTGGTGGATGCTACATGTCTAAGTAGTAACAGGGGCTGTACTGAATAGTTGACTAGTCGACTTTATTGTTGTACCATGACGCTTTAAGCAGGTAGTTGCCGATCACGTGACAATAACAACACGGTGAGGAGCCCAGTGGGTCGTTGCAGCAAACTAGCAGCGGTTCATCAGGTGTGTGGAAATACTTCACTAAAGATGAAACTCATTCTACTGTGACATGCAGAATATGTAAGTCAGTCCTGAAATACAGCAAATATACTACTGCAATGCACACTCATCTGGAAAAGTATCCGCTAACGCTAACAGAGGAATGGTCCAAATCCTTTCAGTACTACAACAGTAGCCCGTGTTCAACTTCAGTTACCTTGCAGAAAAGCCTCCATAGCATCCATTGTGTGAGACGCTACAATATGTATTCAGGTCAAGAATATAGATTTCATAGTTGCAAAGCATTACTTTCTGTTGTGTTTTATATGTGGCGTCATCAACTAGTCACCGTCGAGTCACCACATATCAGTCAACTTCATTCAACCCCTACTAAGTAACATTCACATAAATGTCAGGTCCAAAAGTTTCCCAGCAGAACATTGAATTGTCACAAGATGGTCAATGTTATTTACTCCTCCTGTCAGTGGTTTTGATGTTGTGGCTGATTGGTGTATATTTAATGCTAAAGAATATATCTACGAACAATGTACAAGGGTTTGGCACTTGTACATTTTGTACTTTTTGGAAGATGCCATAGGATGCACTCTCTACTGTGTTTTTATGTTCTCATCTTCACAGTGTGTAAAGTCTTTGCCCAGCAAAATTTAGCTGGTACCCCTCCGGAATATACCACAGATTTAAACTGCATGAGAGTTCAGTGAGGTCTTGTTCATTTTATACTTATAAAGAAAACATGGCTTGTTCCTTAAAGAAATAAAGTGCTTTTTCTTTGAGTAGCTAGTAAGCATGTCGGTTGTCTTGTTTTCCGAGAATATAGGCTCCCACGGAGCACAGCAGCTTCCTCTAAGACACACTGTGACAAAACTTTGAAGAAGAAATTGGGTTTTGGGCAAGTGTTCACGTCACCAGCTGCCAGAAAGCGTCTTCTGTTTTCAGTTGACATCCTTATGGCATTATTGAAGGTTTCATTCTACATAGTTTTGACTTTATTTAGTTTTTGCATATTGCATGATGCCTCCTGTTGTTTGGCTCAGGAAAAACAACATCACCATTAAAAGCATTTGTATGTTTATATGCCTGGAGGAGATAAATAATTAAAATCCTCACATCGTTCATTAACAATTGAAAAAGAAAAAAAAAAGAGAGAAAATCACTTCCGAAACAACTTAGTTGATGAAAATGCGCCAGCGATTAATACTTTTTAATGTTTGGTAATTTAAAGTGACTGGGGTGATTTGTGTAAATGAATGATTTCCTGCAGAGTAGCATTGCACCTTGCCACCTGTTGATTATTAGTTAAGCAGCTACCCAGTGGATTATGTTCAGATCATTAAAGTATTTTACATTTCCTGTTTTGAGAGAAATCTTATGCCAATGGAATATGTGTATTTATCTACAATAATGCTGCATTATTATAACTAAGGTATGGTTAATGTTAAACCGCTAAAGAAACCACTCAGTGATTGCTATATAAGGTCATCACACCAGTAGCCTACACCGTCCCATACGTTCCACAAAGTCAATAAGACAATTAATATGCCTTACGTAGGCTGGGGAGAAAATGCTGACCCACGACATCCTACTCAATCTAATTATAATGTAAGAAGTCGTTGGACACGTTGTACAGCTCTGTTTGCTGTTTACTAATAAAAAAAAAAGTGCTACTAAATCAGTTTCAAGATGCCCATCTACATCTGGGAGATGTTTATAAAGGGAAGAGGAACAAACAGCTCATCATTAAATGGACTGTTTGTTTTCCCCTAAAATGATCATTTACATTTTGCATTTAGGACGGCACGGTGGTGTGGTGGTTAGCACAAATCTACCGCCCACTGAGGCCTTTCTGTGTGGAGTTTGCATGTTCCCCCTGTGTCTGTGTGGGTTCTCTCCGGGTGCTTCGGCTACCTCCCACTGTCCAAAGACATGCTCGTTAGGTTCATTGGTGATTCCAAATCGGCCGTAGGCGTGAGTGTGATTGTGTCTCTCTGTGTTAGCCCTGCGACAGACTGGCGATCTGTCCAGGGTCTGCCCAATGACAGCCGGGATAGGCTCCAGCCCCCCTGCGACCCTCAAGAGGACAAGCGGTGACAGAAAATGAATGAATGAGTGAACATTCTGCATTCACAGTTTGCTTGATTCTCTCAGGCTGTGAACTCTAGTGTGTTTGTGGTTGTAATATGTTTGTTATTTCCTTATTCACATGAAGTCTGTCTAGTCTCCTTGGGGGTCCAACAGGGCTACCACGGGTCCCCCAAGCCACCTTCTCACTCTGTCTCTCTCTGTCTGTCTCTTTCAAAAGGCCTTCACTCACCCTGCAATCATAGCAAAAAAAAAAAAAAAAGAGAGAGAGAGAGGGAAAAAAAACAAAAACCCTGCCGTCTCCTTTGTAGGTCGGGCGAATTACACGACGTGTCATGTTGGCCGTGTAGCAGGTAGCAGGGCCCATGGGAGATTTAGTGGCTTTAATTACATTTCTCTTGCTGGCCGTTGAGGAGAAAGGAATTAAATGGGACTGTTTTCTTAATCAGCTCTTGCTCGGTGGGTAACCACCCCAGCTTTCCAAATGAAAAAGTGCACTGAAGCGTGAACACTTTGCTGCATCCAGTCACGCTTATGTGGTAAACAATGGTGTGTGCGTGTGTGTGTTTATGTGTGTACTTGTACGCGACGTGTTTTGAGTTTTGAGGATGGACATTTATTGCCATTTCCATGCTCTGCTCGGTGTGGTTCTTTACTACGTCTGCAGAGTTGGGTGGAAATATCTTTCTATTGATTGCTGTCCCTGGAAAGTGAACGGCATGGTCTCGGCACGGGGAACATGAACCTTTTGTGCGAGAAGACAGATCTCATACTGGAGGGCCAGGCAGGACTATGAATGGCTTGAAGAACCGGATGTACAAAGCTTATTACAGAAATACAAAAGACAATCTGTAACAGTGAAAAAGACGAGCCAATAAAAAAAACAAAAACTGTTCAGTCTGTTCAGGTTACCACCACCTGAACAGTTCACCTGCTCCATCTTGTGCATTCCTCTGTATTTCTTTACCTGCATTGTTTTCACATGCATTGTTTTCACATGCACATTGTTTTCCCCATCTTTTATTATTTATTTAGTTTTTTTATTTCCATTTTACCTTTTCCTTGGTTCCATTTTTCCTCTGGATGCACTCCGAGATGGTCGAGCTGCAGCTGTGAATTTACTGCCCCATCAGGTGCTTCTAATGTATAAAGTAGAGCATATAATGGTTATTGAACAGGAGAGAGTTATGGTGCGTGGTATTTATATCCTTGGCCCCTGAGTCCGATAACATGATATTGAGATTGAGCTGCCCGCCAAGTGCAGGGTTGATTTGAGGAATACAGGACACTGCACTCACACACACACACACACACACATTAAAGAGTAGAACAGGCAATGGGGATCCTATAAATGAAATAGGGCTTGTGTGGTATAAGATAAGAAAGTCCAGAGGTAAGGCCAGGCATTAATCCTGATGTATTATGACATGGTAATATCAGAGGTCAAGAAAGATGTGAAGGATGAAGTCGTGACCTTTAATCCGAGGCGGATGTTGAGGTTAAACTTGACGAGGCTTGACCTTGTTCCCCTGTGTAGAAAAGGCTAAGAAGCCAATAAAAAGTTAAACCTCTTACAGGACAGAGAAGAAAAAGATGGACATTTGTGTGTGTGTGCGCATGTGTCTGCACATGTGTGTTTGTTGTGCATGTGTGTTCACTTCCAGCCGAGGCGTGTTGGTAAACACAGGAGAGAAACCCGAGAGGGCGATGATCCCGAGCTCAGAGCTGACACTAAGAGAGGGGTGCCACGGCGTGGATCAATAGCGCAAAGTGTTGGGCGAAAGGCAAGCGGAGAGCAATATCTGAAGAGCAGCAGAGGACATTAAGTTAAAAACAGCTATGAAAGACAAAAATTACAAGAAGCCAGTTTCTTGCACAGCTGGCTTGTTAAACGCTGTTTGTATCAAAGGTGCCACGGATCTAGAAACACCGGAGACAGAGTTTGACCTTGCTTGAAAAATTAATGGCACATGTCAATGGAGCGGTAGCGCAATATCAGTCTCGGAGAATGACAGAGTGCCCCGATTCCGGCACCTTGAGGGTTATGGAGATTATTTTTACCACGTGCAGTGAAATATTCTTCTAATACAACACATGACAAAGAAATAAATGAATAAATGACACACAAAAAGCACAAGTTGTTAGTCGAGGGTGAGTGCTCGAACACGGGACCAATGTGAAGCACAGAGTCAATAGGAGAGAGGGTGACACTCATCGCCTTTTTTTTTTTTTTGGCAACGTCAGAGAGGTTGGCTTAATTCTGTGCCGTAATTCTCGGGATATACACAAACAAATCATTTTCGATTGCCAAGCTCGCAGAGTGATGTGTCAGGAGTGTTTATCACTGGACAGAGGATTATTTGCTTCACAGTATCTTCAGAAAAATAAATCCTGGCAGTCACTTTTCCAGAAGAAAAAAATATGCCCGCAGAGGGTGCCATGGCTTATTGATTATTCCGAAATAAATAATACGGCTATTATGTTAGCTTGTGCCTCAACAGTGATATATAGGAACGCATAGAAATGATGCATATGAGCCAAAAGTGAACTAAAAAGGGGGGAAAATACTGACCCTGTGGCTATTATTTTGAAACAGAGCCTGTCTTCTCCATTATCCTTGTGGATCTTTGTTGTTTGCATGTAATGTGCGCATGGTTGTGTGTTTGGACAGTAATGGTTTTTATCAGTAGGAATAGAATGGGGATCACCCAGGCGGCGCCCGCTGACAATTATCCCTTGGCTACTTAGAGTATCAGAAAAACTAAGAGTCCGATTTTCCCAGTGTTTTCTGTTGCTCCTTCACAGCACCGGATTAGGCACCGTGGCTGCGCATGCATGCTCGTTTCACAATTTTGCCTCCATTTTATCCTCTCTTCAGCCGCCCAAATGACCTCCAGCCCGTACCGCCTTTCATTCATAAACTCTCGCCCCTTTCAATTCTTCTCCGTCGTGCAGTGATAGTTGACCCAATTAGCCAGGCAAGACTACCATCGAAATCCTCCTGGTATTTTCTAACACCAGCAAACCACTTATGGTAATATTTTTATCTGCCATTTCCCGCGTGGTGTTTCTGTTTGCCTGTTTTGCATTTTAGTACAAACATTGACACATTTCACACTGTTGATGTGAGTCTAAAATTACAACAACAGCTCACTTGCGCTTTGGCTCTGCAAATATAAAATTCAATATCGGTATGTAATTGAATTACTTTTGCTAATATTTCACACCCTTTTTGTCTGTTTTTAAAGGACCACAATGTACGACTTATGAGACACCTAGCTGTAAGGTTGTAGATTGCAACCAACTAAAATTCAAGTGTGTCAACATTAAAAATGTGAAAATCCTTCAATGGTTGGGTTGTCTCTTCTGTTGCAGAAACATGGTTACACAAATCTATGGAAGAAGACCCATGCCCTCCAGATTATATAGATATGAAGGCCTAATTCTCAGTTACACTAACTGAAAAATAATTATGAACACTTTTATTCCATTTCTCATCTGTGGTTCCAAACCATTTTTCCTTGGGGTCATCAGCTAGCTTCTCCACACAAGTCTGATCCTGTCCTTCAATAAAACCCAATTCAAGGTTTGAGAAACAGCCTTACTTTTTATTTTTTTGAGACTTGTGACTCCTTTGCACCTTTACATTTTTAAGACATATTGTTTCATTCATAAAATAGTGATCCTGTGAATATTGGGGAAACAATGGTATACTGGGATGAGCTTGCTAGTTGCTGGGTGACCTGACAAACTGGCTGTCACAGTTCATGGTGAGGTGTGACCAGTTAAGTCTACTAGTGTTTAGTGGCTAGATTTTGCTTTAGTATATATAGTACATTTTTGGATTGTTGAGTAATTATTGAGTAGTTGTTGAGCTACCGGTTATAAACCATGGCTTTCTAGTAGCGAATCATGCTAAAAACACTTCACGTGACCCAGGCACAGGTCTGTCATACTGATATTCTCATTTCTGTCTCATGGATTTATCTGTCTAATACTAAACTGACATTGTTTAGCCCCTTTATTCTATATTATACACACTTACTGCATCAAAGAGAAGGCAAGACAGGCAATGGTGGTGTCAGTTATCATGGCACAGCAAGATACTGTATGCTATATTTAGAGTGAGAATTGTTAAAAGCAAATGGCAAAGTGTCTACTTAATGCAATTTGCTGTTTCCTAACAAAAAGCTGAGATGAATTCACTTGTATCCGGTCACTTACTACTACAACACTGTTGTGCATCTCCACTTGAAGAACTTGTTAAAAGTAGAGCTGCTTTGCATAATGTGTGAAAGTTCTCATCTTTCCCATAAATTCGGCCTCCACTGGTGTTTCTGTCCCTCTTGTTCTTCACTTGTCTACATGAACACGTATTCCCGAGTTCGGGATTTGAAGAGCTAGGTTGACTGCAAGGGTTATTTTCGAGATCAGCGGCAGTGGACAATTAACACCACTTTTGAATCAACAAACAACTTCAGTTCGTCAGCGTCCTGACCTATGCTGTGTCTGGGATGCCGCATCCCAATGCTGCTAGACAAGATCCTCCTACGGCTTCCATGTTTAGATACACCCGCATGTGCTCAACATGGAGAGATTCTATCGCCATCTTTTCCTCTTGAGAGAAGTGCATAAGTGAACTTCCTACCTGAGCTCAGGTGGGAGGCATCAGGTGCCTTTGAGTTTAGCATCGGATTTGCTCTGAGCTTTAGGGGTATATTCTGTGTGTTGTCACAACCTGCTGTGAAGCCTCAAGAAGACAAGCTTAACGTAGTTCTTGTAAGCCCCCGTGGACAGAAATCAATACCCTGTCTTCTTCACAATGCTGACCCAATTTAAATGGAAAATCCATAGAGATGTAAAACAGAGGAAAACAAAAACAATGGAATGAGGGAATTGATTTGAGAATATATATGATAGCGCACACATCGTAATGGCCATCGATGAATTCAATCACTGAGGTCAGCTCAATGGTTATAGACAGAAGTAATTATGATTTGTGGCTATAATCGTGACTAGTGAAACAGTAAAATGAACCAAAGCAAGCACAAGTTATAGAGTAAAGTGTGATAAGGTAATATGAATTTGTAGTTTAGCTCATTTTTAGTGTCTCTATATCAAGATGCTGGTTTGTATTTGTGATGCTATCGCAAACACTGACGTATGAAGGGTTACAATTATGAAATTAATTACATATTTGATACTTGTGATCAGGACTTAAAGGAGAAGTACCATTTTTTACAACCTGGACCTTATGCGCTGCATATATCCATATAGTGGGAGTGATTGGGGCACCGAAACGTAGCCTCTAAATAACGCATCATCTGCCGCGATAACTCGTTCATTTCACCAATATTTTGTTACGATACGCTAGTGCTATTTCCCGTTGAGTCCAGAGTTACCATCAAAGAAAAGGCAAGTCTGTATTAATCCCCCCAAGAAAAAAAATCCTCTTTGTATTCAGAATATTAATAAAATTCCAATTTTTATGTTTTGAATTTAAGAAAAAATGTGATGTCATCACTAACAGTGGCATGTAAAGGGTTACAGTTCTGAAATTAACGAATATTTGGTATTTGTGACCAGGAGTTGATTAAAAGATCATTTTTTTTGTTTGTTTGTTTTTTTTTAAAGAAGACACGTTTGTCCCTTAATGGTAACAGCGTTACTGTTATAAAACAGGGTACCAGGGTTAAGCCATTTTATTTGGTGTATAAGACAGAGAGCGATAAATGCTTTTTCTGCCTCTTCGTCCAGTCCCTGTTCCTGACCAGAGGCCAGAGTGAGTGCACGAGAAGGGCATGTTAACATTGTCGCTGTGTCTGTTTTCTGTCCACCAACCCATTTGTTATTTCTCAAAGGTGCTAGTAGGCCACGGCAACAATATGACAAAGCAACAGGAGCAATAATTACTTACTTACTGTATGTCACTCTCAGAGCGCAACGGGCTCCATAACACATTTTTTTTACTGTAGGCAGTCTTGCTGAGATCACTGTTAAAGCCCATTTCGTTTTCCCCCTGTGTTTCAGACGAAGGCTTTGAACAACATGCCAGCAGTACTTTGATGAGCATTGCCAATCTGTGGTCATAGATTTTTTTCCCCCGAATATCTTCATTAAGGGTTTATTACTCTAACCATTACAAGTCAATGCATGTCCGATAAGAGCCCGACATGTGTTAGGCGGAAGCTCTAAGGTTGAGGAAACAACTTGTGCTCAAGGGAGTATATTTACAGATTATTTATCTAAGAAGTTCCCTTGTGAGGCAAGAGCTATTTGCGCCTATTTTTATTCTACCACTTATCATCCTTTATTAATATCTGTAGCCGGTGTGAAAAATGATTTCGCCTCAAGGTACCGTTTATCCAACAAGTCCTCACACTTAAGCAGCAAAATAGGTCATTATTGCTGCATTTTGAAATGACCCATATGAGCAGTGTTTTCTGATTAGTGATTGGAGGATTAGTCAGAGCAGGACTGAATGACAATCTATAGAGAAAAAAAAAGGCATAATTTTGGAGATTGACAGTTAAACTAGTGCAGACCTGTAAACACTTTAAAGAATTTATATTCATGTCATCATTTTTAAGTATAATTGCGGGAAAATGTGTTATGAGCAGTAATTTAAGTGGACAAGAAAGAAAAATTGATTTTCTTTTTTGGGGGCGTTATTTCCAATTTGGAGCATTAATCTGAAGAGCTAAACACTGCAATCAATTTGTCTGACTAGATTCCTTCTTCATGAATGTGTTCTGCAAATGCAGCTGGAATACCAGCGAGTCCTGTTCAAGATAACTCCCAAGAATTACCATAAGATCTGACTCTTAATTAATATGCTGCGCCAGATAAGATTTACATCTTCTCCATCTGGAAGGGAACTATGGATACAGACCACTCCTTTGCTGCATACTCTGGAAACCATTTGCACCTTTTCCTTTGGCCTACCTGACAGGAAATATGGCTAGAAGGTGCTGAGGACACAATGTTTCTTACCGAGGCGACCTCCTGAGTTTTATATAAAAGACACAGCCGTTATAACATGGCTTGTTCCCCGACTGTGCTTCACTGAAGATAAAGCCTACATTTGAATTATGCCACATGGTTTAAAGCAAAAAGTCACAAATGCGGTAATGATGCAGACTGCTTTTGAAGTCGGAAAAGGATCTATTAAGTCACTAACAAACAAGAAAAGAGGCTATTCAGGGAAATAAATTGGTAGTTCAGGCAGGCACGGCTCAACCCATCGCCGGCATGTCATAAAAATCAGACGTCTTCACGAGACACTTGAAACCATCCTTGAATCGCTGACAGAATGAGGACCCGGTATAAATAATTAGCGCAGTTTTCCAGCGTGTTTGTCATTAGAAATGGAGAAAGCTCGGCATACAAGGCTGCAGATTAGTCGACACAGAGATGATTCCACTTGATATAATGGACTGAACTGGAGCAGACATGACAGTGCTTTAGACGGAAAACCGTGGAATACTGAAGAAATTCATTCTCTCCACAGCTGTGTGTCACTCCGGATCTTTGAGTGGCACTGGCACATTATCGTGGTGTCAGAACAGAAATCCTCTCTCTTCCCCGCCACCGCCTCCCTCCTTTCTCTCCCTCTAAAACTAGCACAGGTCCCTCGAGGCCATAAGGGAGATGGCTCCAAATTGATAATCACCAGTATTCATTATCGTGGTTCCTGGATTTACTCTTGAGTTCATTTCCTAATTACTTGATTATGTATCGAAAATTATTCATTAATGTTTTCCACTTGCAACAGTTTGTGCAAGTCATTAATTACTTTGAGTGTCTCTCGATAAGTAATGATTGGTTCCCTCTCTGATATACCCCCCGCTGCTCATCCCTTGTCACACACAGGCACATTGTTGTACATCAAGCATCGGAGCATTTTTCGGTGGTATTGACGCAATAAATGAATCTGATAGGATGAAAAGCCGCCACATCAAAATCACTGTCATAGTCTGAAATGTGACATTTCACAGCAGGCTGTTTTTGTCTTGGGCGCTTTTTAAAATTCTTTTTCTGCAAATCAAGTCAGATTTCACTTTTTGTCACATAACTTCCTCTCAGTGTTATAAAACTGGTACGTGTTTATTTTTCTTTAATTTCACTTTGTCAGACTAAACTGGAAATTAATTGATACTGATCCGTAAAATACAGTATGTACAGTATATGTAGACCTACGGTGTAATGTCAAACCAAGTTCAGTGTATTTATTTTGAACACAGTCTGAGTCTTAAGTGTGTTGGATCAAGTTCAAATCAACTCTGAAGTCTTTAGAAGTCAAACTTTGCTTCCCCAGCAGCAAAAGCAACATATAAAAGGATTCAGTTTTTATCATTTTGGCACTTATATAATATTTTTCCATCATAAATAGTATTTGAGATAAACTAATAAAGAAGTGCCATGTTTAATTTGGATGAAAACAGGTGTCTAACCCTATTCCTAACCCTAAATAGAAAAATGGGGGAAAAAATGTAACTTTAAGGAGCCTAGATATTCAGAGACTCTCTTTATGTGAGGTGATTTTGTGCAGTGGAAGATGTGGCCGAAATAGTACCGATGCTAACCGGTGCCACGTTTACAGATAAATATACCATTTTTCTGATTTTTCTCCCACCCACAAATAAAACGATTAGCTTGGCACTCCATCACTTTGCAGCAGAAACTTGGTCCCTAGTCAACGTTCCAGGCCCTGGTTTCCTAGGTAACCCTCTTGTTTATTTCCCCATCCCAAAGTGAAAAAAGCAGAAGGTAAAAATATTGCTGGCATATGGACCGTGCTAGCTCTTGGTGCCAACGCCGCTCTCTGTTTGATAGGGAAATGACATCAGTGCTGGGGTCATCTGGATTCACCTGAGGCTCTCTATCAGCATAGTGAGTTGGGTGGTAAGAGCCACAACATTAAAACCACTGACAGGAGAGGTAAATAACATAACCACCTAGACCAGACCAGGCACCCCCACCCCATAGCAATACACTCCTTGATGGCAGCAGCCATCCCCAACAGGATGCACACACACAAATGCTTTAGGAAAAACTAAAAACAAAAACGTGAAGAACAGCTCAAGGTGTTGACCTGGTCTCTAAATTCACTTGATCCCAAACTGATCAAGTGTCTGTGGGATGATCCACAGAGGCCCCTCCCCTCAACCCATAGGACCCAAAGGCCCCCCACTAACGGCATTCTGCTGCCAGACACCACAGGACACCCTCAGAAGGCCCATGTTATGCTCTCATGAGTCACAACTGTTTTGGAGGCACGCGGGAGACCTGAACAATATGAGGAAGGTGGTCATAATGTTATGTCTAATCGATGTCTGTGTAAGTCGAGTCGCCCCAAATCTCACTTAGCCTACATCACTACTTTGAATTTCATTCAGATTCTATGTTCT
Source organism: Chelon auratus (assembly GCA_030220025.1). Lineage (NCBI taxonomy): Eukaryota > Metazoa > Chordata > Actinopteri > Mugiliformes > Mugilidae > Chelon > Chelon auratus. The sequence goes on along the minus strand of JASGAT010360463.1, from coordinate 6,057 downwards.
CTTGCTGCTACATCATTGCTAGTCTCTCATTGTGTGTACGCCTTCTTACAATGAGGAACATTTGCTTCACAATGCGATACATTATGAGGTCCACAAAAATCCAACACTCCCACCATTGTTGGTAGTAGCTTGTTTTCAGGCTTCTGATTGGCCCACATAACGTAAGAGCCAGGGTTATATTGTTGCCTGCAGGTGCTGTATGGCATTCTTTTGACAATGCTTTGATTGTGTATTTGCATTTTAAATTTAGTTCAACTCCATATCTTTTCCTCTGGTCGTCCACAACCCGCTTGCAGTGGCTATGGGCGGTACAGTATTTGTATTTTTACAGTGCAATTCACATTATATTATACTGGCTCTGAATGCAAACAGTTGAACCTGTGATAATGATATCAATTTGGCTTTGTGCACAAGAAAAATATATATAGTAAATTATTAGCTGGATCAACACACTGACATACACTGATCAGGCATAACATCATGACCACCTTCCTAATATTGTGTAGGTCTCCCTTGTGCCTCCAAAACAGTTATGACTTATCAGAGAATGGACATGGGCCTTCTGAGGGAGTCCTGTGGTGTCTGGGAACAGAGTGTTGTTAGTGGAGGGCCTTCATATATTCAGATAAGCAGTAGTCTGTTTGGCAGTATAGGCTATGTTGTGAAAAAAAAAAAAAAAATATTAATCACACACGTTTACTGCTGGCCTATGGCCTAACGGCTTGCCCTTTCAGTTCCATGGTGCCATCCAATTCCAAAATCCTGGCTCCACTACTGACACACAATTAGCATCCAAAAATGTCCAACAGCATGTGGATCAGTGCGGATGGAAACGCAACTAAAGACAGAGAGAGACAGAGAGACTAAAGACTCAGAGAGATTTTGGCTTGTTTGCTTCCTGGTGTCAGATCCACTGCGAGGATTTCCGCCAGGTAACTGATAACAATTAGAGTGAAATATCAGTTCAATCCGCAGTGAAATTCGAAATGATAAATGGACTAGATAAGCATTGTCTTTCATTGGTTCTGAGTCACGGCGAAAATAGTAATATATTCTGCTAATATTAAAATGTCACATTAAGCTGAACGACAGCCAATATTCCATGTGAATATGTATAGTAATAAAACACATGAATAAAATAACTGAGAAAATAATCTCTCCAACGTAGCTCCATTGTTAAACAGTTAAATAATTGAAAATATTTCACCTTTGTTCTTTCCATGAAAAAATCATTGGAAGGACTCTGAATGTATCAATAATCCATTAGTCCTTTTGTCATTTTGCCTCTCTTTTATCTTTTTTTTTTTTTTTCTAGGACGTAATCAGCAAAGCAGCAATGCCATTAGAATGCTCTTAGATTGATATTGAATTGCCTTACTTCCTCTTTAAGTGCATTTCAAAGTATGGCAGACATCCTTTGGGAAAACGCGGATGGACTGTTTACCGTCCCCATGTCATTTCTTATTTTCCTCATTTCGCATGTTTTAGTTCTGAATCGTCCCAGTCGGACATCTCTTCCCCCTTTTCCTTTTTTCATTATTTAAAAATGATTCACCTCAAACATGCGGCATGTGACATTTTCGGGCACATACTGACTAAGAGAGAGGGAGAGAGAGGGAGAGAGAGGGAGAGGGGCACGTCAAGGCTTCGCATGAAACGTTGACAGTTCTCTAAGAGCTTTTATTCAGCTGAATAATTTGACATGGTGTGGAGTATTTTTAGTTCTGATGATCCAATAAAACCTCCAAACTGTTTAAGATGCTGATAACATAAGAAGGATTCATCATGTGGCTTAATTTGCTTATGTGGTATTAGTTTGAACCATAGACCGTATACAAATATGGACAATGCGTCACCACTTCCTTGTATTGACCAAACTGACGTTATTTTCTCGGGGACACATTGCAACCAATGCCCCTGGAAAATAGAGTCAGTTTGGCCAACGAAATGTTGAATTATCCACTGTACTTATTTATTTACTTATATTTCCCGTGGGATTGCTTTACAAAGCGTTTGGTATGGCAACTGGTAGCCGCCATTAGGTCACATCCTGCGTCTGTTGCGTCAAAAACTAACCTTATCCAAACAATTGACACTTGAACATTCATCAACGTTATATTAACTACATAAAATGACAGAAACCACCCTTGAAAAAAATTATTTGACGGGTATTTTAGTGTTTTAGTTTGGCCCAAGTCCTATCCGCTAACATGGAGGGGGTGGAGCTTATGACCTATACTGCAGCCAGCCACCAGGGGGAGCTCTACTTGCTTTGACTTCACTTTTGAGGAGCTGTCATGGCGTCCATCTTTATATTGTCTACGGTCTGAACGTTAGGCTTGTTGAATTAAGGACGGGAGACAGTATACGTCTTAGCTCGCATGCTAAATGACTGCCATAAATATGCAGCAGAAGTAGATGTTCAGTACTATATCAAAGTTTATTATAAGTACATAGAATCACGACTTTGATGGAATACATATTTATAGGATATTCCGTCAGGCATATAGTTCAGTCACAAATGTTGTACCAGTAAGTGTGTTTGGGCGTGCGCGTTACGACGGCGTTTTTTGTTTGAGTGCATCTTTGCTATGCCAGTCTTATCGGTGTGGCTTTGTGTCTCTCAGGGCATGAGGAGTCTTTTGTGTGCTTACCGTATGCGAGTGCATTTTGCTACCAGCTTCTCGAGTTTGAAAGAAACACAGAGAGACATATGGAAAGAGGGAGTGTTGGGAGGGAGGGTGATAAAGGAACGGGCCTCCTCAGTGCATTTTGTACAAATTTCAAACAGAAGGAACATGCAGTGTGTATAATCAAACGTGCTACGACCCATCTTTCACCTATTTTTTCTTTGTTAAAAGTGAATCATCCGTCTATTTTTTTTTGGCGGTTCTCGTAAGTTGGTCTTCCCACACCTCCTTCGGAAGTCAGGGGATATTGCTGCTGAAGTTCTTTTGACTCATTTGTAATTCAGAGCACTTCAGATGCCCAGGACTATAGCCAGTGCCTGAACTTATCAGAAATTAGACTCAGTAAGACAGGAGGAAAGGTAATTCAGCCTCCCTGAAAAGTAAGAGTACTTTACACACATTATTTCTGCACCATTTGGCCAAGCTTCTCAGTGTTCAAGTGCATATCTGCTGACTTAACTCGCTTGTCTGAAGGTGTAGCAGTTACAGGTTTGCTCTCCTGATGTTCCCTGTTGCTAGATGGTGCCACAGTTACTTATTGTGCTTATCTCTATATCATGTGCAAATTCCAGCTCTGCTTTGTTGCTTCAGTGTAAGTAAAATCAAGTTATTGGCATTGAGAAATGTTATTTTAAATAATACTAAAGTGGGCAAAAGATGAAGTGAAGTAAAGTCAAATTTGAAATTTGCTGATGTCTGTGGTCTGATATACTTTCATTTCACTGCCACATGAACGGCCACCTGGAAAGAAGACGAGAGGCTGTTTCCCATTCAGCTCACCTGAAGAGGAACAAAATGGGACACTGCAATAACACAAACGTATTGATACAGCCCGTGGATAAACTTTGGTAAAACGCGGGGGTTATTTTTTCCACATCACAATACGTATTCATCAGGAGCAAATTCGGGTCAGCAGTCCGCTCTGTCACCTTCCATTCAGTCAGTTGAAAGCTGGTGTTCATATGACTGCATACTGTTCCGCGTTGCAATAAAACTAGCACAGCTCCGGCCGTCTCCAGAACAACTGAAGTGAATGGGAGCTGCTTTTAGAAGCACAGAAAGTTCAGGAACTGTACAAAATGCGCCGGGAAGCCAAAAACCTGTATTCACAAACTATTTATCGCTTTAAATGTACATAGGAAGTTAGTGGGCTCTTAGGGTTTTGTCCCTTCATAGAACGGCAGGTTCTTCTGTTTAAACCTAGACGTAGAAATTTGGTTGGCTCCTGGTTGGCTGCATAAACATTTGCAACGGATGCAAGAAAGTGGCTGCTTCAAGTATCAGTTTGTAGATAGCACGTCTTGTAACCTGCTTCTGTGGCATCCAAATTTAATTTTTTTGTCTGTATTTTCATGTGTGCCAGGCAGTATGTTGCATATACTATGATTGCCACGGCTTATTGGCAGTCATTGACATGCAGGACCGTGCTTCTGTGAGAGAAATGTTGTTTTCTACAAGGCTCTCTGTGCACCTGAGTCACTCGCCGAGCAGTTCCTTTATCAGAGCAGAGCAGCAGGATGGAAGAGCACATCTTGGGCTGATAGCGGGGCTGCAGCTACTGACTAATCCCGCTCACTGTTGGAGAAATAAAGAAATAAATAACCGAGGACTTGAGAAAAGGAATGCGAGTGAAAAATGCAGTTGTATGGAGAGCAGTTCAAAGGCTTTGAGTCATATAGAGGAGATCTGTACTTCTGATCTCCAGATATAGATGAGACTGTGGAGACAGTATATTGGATTGGAAAAGCAGACAGAAAGAGCAAGAGATAGCGGAAAGGTGTGTGTGTGCACGTGATCACGTAGTACATTTAAAAACATCCCATTGATTTCCACAAATCAAGTTTTCACGATGGCACTGTGAGTTTATTTAATATGAGGATGCTTTGTGTGTATTAAAAGAAGTACATTCAATTGTAATGGCTTCTACATAACCTTCTGGTGTACCTTTTATGGTGTCTGAGCTCAAAATCTGTTATTGCATTTTGCACCCGAGACGCACCCGAGACGCACATTAGAGCAGGAGATGGAAGAAGATGGAGTGCAGCGAGCGGATTCGATCATTTTCCTTCTCACTTTTGTTTGTGCAAATCACATTGCTGAGACTTTTAAAGGGGATAAGCAGCCAGACATTTGTACGGTTTAACATGACCAATGTTGTAGGCTTGGCCGTTCTAGTTTGTCTTTTCAACGTGTAACTGTTGAAATCGATGTGAATTTGCACAAATATCCCATAAGTGGGATATAAGGAGGGGAAAATGACTGTGTTTCTGGAATGAATTTAGGAGAAGAAATATGGAATTTACAGAAATGAATGTAACTTTGCAACAAACAAGATACAATAAATAGGAGAATGAAGTACACTATCAGTGTTTAACAGTGGATAACGGCACGTCTACATGAGTGTTAAACCCTCAGAGCCTCTGTAAATGATGGCAAGTGGGCTGTGGCTCCAGTCATGTCACACACACAAAGAAAAACCTGAATTCAAAGTCATTAAAATGGTTCATTGCTCTATTTTCTAATTTGCTAAGATTAATAATAGACGATGAAGAACATATACTCCAAGGAGCTCTTTAATTTGCAGGAATTTACAACAATACATTCCACAAGGAGACTCCCTGGTTAGAGAATAAACCCAAGAATCGAGATGAATGAAACGCAGCAGAAATCACAACTGGCGTCGTATAATAGCAGATTCTATAAAAAAAAAAACCTACAACAATGACTTAAAGCTCTCTAGGTCACTTCATACATCACATTCCTCACAAATGGAAATCAAGGCGCTTGAAAGCAAAGCTCTGTTATTTATCCTCCAAAAGCGCAGGGATGTGCTACACAGACAGCGACTGGAGCTTTGGGAAGTATTGTACGCCTTTGTAGTGTCTATTTTCTCCCCAAGATGTGTGTTTTCAATACTAAATAGATAATGTGGAAGTCTAGAAGCCCCCGGAAGTACCCTACCCTGAGCCTGAGCAGAGTGCACTGAATATGGGCGATGTTCTGCCCGGAGGCAAACTGTGGCAATAAAAAGCCTTTCAGGCGGACAGGTTGTCAGCACACGCTCGGTTACTGATGGTGCAATTGGTGCTCGTTCCGGATTCTTGAAGACTCTGATGGGTGTATGATGGATGCGTCGAAGAATGTCCAAAAAAAGATCCGACTCTGACAGTTTGGTTAAAACTGCAGTGTCCATATTCCCTGTGTGCTGTACCATACATGACTGTACGGAGGCATTTTTAACAAGTTGAGTTTTTTGACTTTGCGAAGGAATGCTCTTCATAAATAACACATACCTACGGTTATTCACATTGCGTGGCTCGTCGTACTGACAGAAACTACACGGATGGTTGCAGTGCTGTACTAAGGC
>JASGAT010360460.1:0-15686 GCA_030220025.1 Chelon auratus | reverse complement strand
GTAATTGAGACGTATTGAGTAGCCTAACGTTACCTCGGTAACCCGGCAACCTCGAGTCAGGGGGGAGGTTGGAGGGGATACACCGTTCTACAGTATTTTGAAAGTGATTGCAGTACCAGTTTGGGCCAGTTTTGGCCACAATCTTACATACTGTTCCTTTAAATAAAACCACATCACTAAATAATTCAACTTACTGCCAATAAAGAGGATTTGATAACAACTATAATCACTGGTTACTTAAGGGTTTGCTGCAAGAGCTGTGGCATGACAAATGAAAGCCCCAATCTCATTTTACATTAAGTTACATTTTCCCAGCTACACAAGTCAGAAGGCAGGAAAATTGCAAAGGATGAAAAGAAAACAAGCAGTCACATTATTCGGTCAAGGAAGTATTGTTGCCTCTTTTCAAAGGGGAACCTCAGAACTCTGCACCACCCAGTTCATCTGAGCGCGGGTCTTTGAACAGAGCTCAAGTTGCAAACTAGCAAAGACCAGCAAGCCAAGGACTGCAGTGTTCCTCTGAGAGTTAAATTATCTGCAAGTCACTTTGTAAATTTAACCAGTGTAACAAAAGTTTTATTACTGGCCTTTACAGTGGGATTCCACTTGACAACGACTCATTGGAAACTATACTTTAACAAGGGGTGGCCGCGCAGATTTTATACTGTACTGGGCAATGACCAGAATCTGCAATGAGTTGGAAACATCAATATGGTTGAGACAGAAGGGATTCTGACAGTAGTGTTGCTGAGGAAATACAGGGCCATGACCCTCATAGAGTGGGAGTTGGGGTGGGTGTGTAAGGGGAAGGGGGGGTGGGGACATTCTGCCAAATATTCTGTTTGACTATCAGGAGCCGGCACAAACAAGTTGTGCCTGTAAATGAGACAGAACCCTTATTTGTCCAAGCTGATAACTGTAGTACGGTACGTAAAATCTTTCTAGGAAGTGCTGTACACTTCATAAAACTGTCACTTGCATACCTAACACACAATATTTACAGAGATACGAATAGTGCAAGCTCAGTCCCCACAGCCCACTGTAACACAGAAAGACACTGAAGTGTGTTATCAAATGCAGAAAAGGTCTGGCTTGTGTTTTGGTATTGAAGATGATGTGATTTTTTGCCATGGTAGGCAATAATAAGGCTTGTCTGCTATAAAGCAGACATGGTGATGTTCCACTATGTTGCATTTTTGAGCAGAAATATAGATTTCTTTGATCCATACCCATTCTGAATATCGAAAATGATTTCAGTACTCTTTCACTGTGGTATTGATAAACCAGCTTTCTTGTTCACCTCTCTTTAATAATAAGTTGACATAATTTCAGTTGAGCCTGGTGACTCCCAGTTCACTGGTCGACTGGTTTCATCCGACCAAACAGTCACTGGTCTGACAATCGCCATATTCTATTATATTCTTATGGGGAAAGTACTATAGATTAATTTACTACCAGATCCAAACTAATTGAAGCCATGTCAAAGAAATGATTACATATGGTTACGTTTTGTTAAAACAAGGGATGAAAAAGGCACTGAAGATCTACATTTCGTGTGTCAACTTTCATGTTTAACAATCAAGGCTTTGTATATTAATCAAGAGATACAACAAAGATTTTGTTTCGCCACGACCTATTGATAGGTTAACGGCTAGGTGCACTTTCAGTCAACTAGGTTTTTTCTTTGGCTGACTGCAGCCATAGCTTCAGTGAGTGGAAAAACATGGTAATCAGATTGATTCATGTGAGTGCTACACATTTCAGAAACGTTCAGACTCATGCCAGCTCTCTATGCCCATTAAAGATGGATGTATTTTGTGCCCATTACCCTTAGGGGATGGGCACAAAAAAAAAACACTGCATGTTTGTGTTTGTCAGTGAGAGAGCTGAACTTGACCTCACAGCTTCAGGGATTCTTCTTTATTTTTTTAAAACAACTAGACTCAAGCTCTTCCTGGATAATTCAGTGCTGCTTTGACAGATCATCCAGATGTGTTTCTTCCATAGATGAAAATAATTTAAAAGAATCTATATCTCTTGTCCACTAAAGGGGCAACTATTTAAAGTTATAGTACATAAAGAGGAGTACACAGTGGCAGTTACACAAGCAGGAAAGAGAGGCTGGGACACAAAATCAATAGTTGACCCAAATGGACAATATGCCCAGCTACACACAACATCTCCAAATGTCTAATCAGCACTACAACTCCTTTCCAATTAAAACCGGTCTACAACAGTACATAAATTCAGTGGAGAACCGTATCTCTGCAAAAACTGTGTGTGTGTAAAAAGCAAAGGTAAACAGTAAGTGGATTACTGCTGTGGACACAGTGAACTGCATTCATCCCTGTTGTGAGCTGTTAATGTAAATATCCTACTGTTCTTCATTTATTATTCGAAAATAATAGTTCTAAATCAAGCGAGATCTTTAAAGCACTTTTTGTAAAAATACAAGTCACCCATAAATACTCAAGCAAATGCTCAGAACATCAAATGTATACGTTCTGTCACAATTTTTTCATCCAAACCTAAAAACGGCAACATTTATATCATTTTCTCAAAATCCCTGGGATGAAACTGGAGCGATCTGAATGTCAAAAATAATGTTGATTTTCCTCACGTGGCATACAATAGGAGTCTCGGTGTCACGGGGCAAAAACATTATCGCAGTGTTGGCTGCCCTCAGGACAGGAGCCCCACTTACTGTGCAGAGGCATAAACAGAAGTTCAGAAACACCGTATTTAGCAAACTCCACTCCAAAATAATTGAATCCTTTTATAAATGTCGTAAAAAGCAATAAAGAGGGAACAGCTTTGCATAGTCACTTTTGAAGTCTTGACTCACCCCAACTGAAACTCTGACTAAACACGACCCTAACCCTTGAAGAGTCCCTGTTTACATCGGATGTAAATAAATGTCATCCGTCAACTGGAGCTCTGAACAAAAACAACTTAGTCATAGTTGTTTTTACTCAAGGTGTTATAATGACAGATGGGGAAGTGTTAAAGCAACCAAAGAGGTTGTGACTGCACCAAATGGATCCCGCTCACAATGTTTTAAGGTGATTAAACTTCCTCTGGTGCTGTGCTAATGGGTAACATGCACAACAGTAAGAAATGTTGGCATCCAACGTAATATTTCTTGCTAATGCACCTGGAATATCCAAATGGCACTCATTATCTTCCAAAGAGAAATCAGTCATGTCATTAATTATGCAAGTACCAAGAGTGCTGTACACAGCAAACATGAACTCCCATAGGACATATGGGTGGATGAGGCCACAATTCCGTCTCCTTAGCTTTACCTGCATTATCAACTTTATTGCTTCATTTATGATTTATGACAGATATAAAAAGTGGTAGCAACTCAGCTACTTGAATCAACTGGGATATAACATCATGGGCGTGTCCCATGTCCCCACAAATAAGCAGTGATAGGTAAAAACCCATGACATGAATAATAACCTGTGATTATTCATAACAAGCCTGATGACCTGAGAGTAGCCTAGCTTGTACTCAACTGTCGGCACGTTAGAGGAACGCTAGCTAGTTTAACGGTTGTTTCCAAAGGCTAAAAAAAAACAAAAACAAACAAAAAAAAACACCGTTGATTCTGATGAGGTGTGTAAAATATTTCTACTTTACCGGTAAATGTAAAAAAAAAAAAAGAAAAAGAAATATCTGAGACTCACCTGTCTTAGGACTGCCACCACTTTTTTTACAGTTAGCTTGCAGGTCCGCAGTAAAAGTTGAGACTTTTCCGGTAAAATGCCCCTCGAGAGTTAAACGGGTACAACCCGTGTGAAAGGTATACAGGCTCACCGGTAAACGCTGACAGAGCCGAAGTTTTACAACGAAAACAAAGGAGGGGAAAAGAGCCGACGCAGAGCGCGGACGGTACTTTCACCCGTAGCTAAAAAGAAAAAGTCCTGTCTCACGTTTTCAGTCACTGCGTCCTGTGCGGGGTCTTTCTTTGATCTTCTGCCTCTCCGGGATGCATACGCCGGTAGAGTATCTCAACCTACTGAATGGTGGGAGGAGTGAGTGTCGGTCTTTTTATCTCCAGCCCTCCTGTACAGTGAAGGCGTCACCAGGCTGACTTTACTCCCGGTCTGCGCGTTCAGGTCGCGTCGGAAAACCTCCTTAACCAGACCGCTATGCTGTTGAAACTGTAGTTTGAACCTAAAATAAAGTCAAACTCCTGGATACATTTAAGCACAGTTTCAAAATTAATGGTAATCTTTTCTTTTCAATTATGCTACTAGAACGATGGCCAGCCCGCTTTCATCGGATTCCCCCAGTTGGCATTTGTAAAGATAAAATCCGATGCAACTTGAACGCAACAAAGGCAAATCATTTAAACCAAAGGGTATTTTATCGCTTCGTTATGTAAACAGCATCCCTGATTCACATAGCTGATACTGAGACATAACGTAATTTGGCCTTCATTAGTTGCCAATGACAGGGAAATATGATAGAGTTTAAAAAAAAAAAAATCATAAACAGCCAAGTATACTGGTGTATTCCAGTCAACCAATCCTTGCGTTACCTCTGATTAAACGCTTTTTCTCTTTAGTCACGTTACTCATGTATTTGAATTGCCTATTTTAATGTCCCTATTTTCTATGATTGTAGTCCACTTGGAGAGGTTAAATCTTGCCTTCCTGCACCATCGGAAACTACTGCATCAAATTAAATGAATTTCCTTTCAAATACAAATCTCTTTAAATCCCTGCACAAATAAACTGTCAAATTACCAAAGGCCTTTTGTGCAGTAAGTGTTTTCCAAGTTAAGACTTTGTCATCTTCCGTTGACAGTACCAGATGACTCATTAAACCAATCTGATTTATTGATTTCTGTCTCAAGAACACCATCTGCAGTCATAATCAGAGACAGGCATGTAATGTCAGCAGACCCTCATAGTCGACCAGTGGACACACTGTGAAACATTTGGCGTTGGTCTTATTTGTCCTGTTTGCACCACAGTGCTGTGGGATGATGTCAGAAAGTTGGCCACACGTTGGGGGGAGGCAACACAGCGAATGAGTGGACTAAAATACGTTTCACTCGCATTTAAATATTTGTTTTTGTCGGTATTATGAATGCGAAGTAACATTTAACCATAATTTAATACACTGAAGACAGCAAGAAACACATTGTACTGACAGCACAGATAAAAATTTAATCCCTCACTTAATTGGAAATCCGAGCATTGCTGTGCTGTCCAAAAGCGGCAGCTGTCGAGCTTTTTTATATAAAAAAAAATATATATTGCAGTTAGTCTAGTTTCATTTGATGGACACCACAAATATCAGAGTTTTAAACACCTCACTGTTTTTCATCCAGCCATTTGTTCCAAATGTGAAAATGCATTTATAACATACAATATAAGATGATATACTTAGTTTGCTGTTTATTTTATATCTTATTTTCCCTTTGTCTTCAGTTTGTTGAGTATAGTGTAGGATACGTTGCTTCCTGCTGGTCTGGACTAATGGATAAGTCCCAGCATTTATTGTGCCCGAGGACACAATGGAGCTTCTTCAGACTGGGATGACCGTCTTAGACAATGACAGGTCCCTGGTGTGTGGAATGACTCACCCGCAGACATAGATATAGTGTTTGAAGTCTTCAGCCATTTTCAGATCAGTTGCATTTAATTGCTCAGCTTGAACTCAGGGCATTCGAGTGCTTAAAAGGAGTAACTGTTCCGATTCATCACCAAGGAAACAGTCAGTGCACTGATGTTGCCAGAAACATTAGCATCTGATGGAGATGGAGATGAAGATGAGAGCTGCATGAGCATGGATACGGTGCATGTGTGTCTTAAGACATCTTGCACGACACGGTGAAGCTAAGCACTCTTCAGATGCTGAGAGATAATGAACATTATTGTATAGTGGCAGGTGACAGAAAGGTGTCTGCTTTAAGAGTGTCCGTTTGTTGTTGTTGTTGTGCGAGACACTAAGTCCTGTTACAACAAGAAAACATCTTTTTTTTCCTGTTGGCCTTCCTTTTAGTTTAGTTCATTTATTTCCTGCACTTGTCCACTTTATTAAATGTTGGAGTTCAGAGCAAAAAGTGTTTCAGCCATCTGGCACAAATATAATTAATTGCTGAGATTATATTTCCTGCCACTCATACAGGCGACCGCCTTGTCTCTCAGTGTGCATCTACATGTGGGGAAGCAAGGTAAATGTTCCTCTCAGGATGTTTCCCGATGACATATCCACGTTTGAAGTGGATGACCCCAGGCTTCCCTGCCCTTCTCGCCACAGGCTGGCATTAGTCAGTGGCTCCAGCTGCTGAGCTTTGTTTTGAACTCCACCCATTTTTAAATGCCACCCAGCCTCCACTGGCGGGAAGGGTGGGATGGACTGGTAGGGGTCTCCTCTGCAGGTGATATTATGTAATAAAACCCAAGTGAAAGAGCGCGTGACCGAAATTTGACAAAGCACGGACAAGATGGACACGGACGAATTTGTGAGAACACCAGCACAGACAGACTGTGTTGTCCAAATCGCAGTTTTACAGCTTGTTCTGACTTTGAAGGTCTGCTGGAATTTCACAGCAGGTGTATGATATGTTCTGAGGCCTCACAGCAACACTGGAGAGGGACTACAATGGCAGTGACTTAGTACAATAATCACAAATGTGTGTATGGAATTTATTACAAACCAGTTACTTGAATCTGAATCAGTTTATTCAATGTGTGTGATGTATATGTGACCACTATCACACAGGTTGAAGTCAACCAGCAAATGCTAAATGTCAGGTTCTGACACAAACTCTAAAATGAAATCTTAAATGTTAAAAAAAAGATTTTGGATTTTTTTGTTTTGCCACAGCAAAATAGTAAGCCGGAAAACAGCATACATATTAATATAGATAGTAGTAGCTATTGTGTCTGGACTGCCACTCTATGACTATTGACAGAATGGATTTGTTTTCTAAAACAGCAACAGCATATCTTTTAAGTGTGGTCTTTCTATATCCATACTCACAAATACAAAATGTTTATTTTATTTTGAGGACGCTGTCAAAAGATTTGTGCCATTTATTTGGTTGCATTTTGCGCCCCCTAGTGGTTGTTAGTCCACAATATACTGCAACGTCTGTGGCGAGATGCCATGATGCCACTGCTTCTTCTACTATTGCGAACATTTACGTGTTTACATCAACGACTGACACAACTGACAGTGGATGCTTTTGTGCATATTTTTTGAAAGATATATTTTTTTAATTTTCCCCTCATGCGTATTTGCAGTGGAAAGTAAACAATGCAACATCTGGATTTTAAGAGGAAGCCAGTAAATAAATTCAAACCCATTTCTGCAGAAAGAATACAGAATCTCACCCTCAGTTGAAACTGTAATTGTAGGGAAGAAAACGTGAGTGCCGTTTGTGGAAGCTTTCACACTTTTTCCCACCAGGGGGCGTGTTCATGCCATGGTAAAAAGAGTCACCTGGCTTGACCTGCCTTATCATTTCACCATAGCTACTGCTCATAGGTCCCAAAAAAGACTTTTAGTAATTCGGTAAAGTTACAAAAATGATCTATAAAGGGTACCAAAAATATATATGCAATATGGGTAGTTTTGTTCAATTCAAGTATTTAAAAGTTAAAGAATATGCGCAATAAAACAATTGCCAAGCAGTCTATTGTTGCAAATTCATTGAGGTGGCCACATTCNNNNCTTTTAAAGTTGTTAAATGAGATTGTTAAGTGACATTACGCAGAAAATGATTTTATGGTCAAAACTCTTGTGGTATTGTGGTTATTTAAAACTTTACATAACTCTCTAGTGAATTTAAAGCTAATTAAAACACGAAGTCTTAAACGTTTGCCCTGCAATAGGATTATGTCACCAACTCATTATAGTCTACGTGAGTCTGTTATAGACTGGCCTCGCACTTGACCATTCGTTCATTCATTTCATTCTATAACCGCTTGTCCTCTTGAGGGTACACCCTGGACAGGCCACTAGTCTATCACAGGGTAACACAGAGAATCACCAATTAACCTAAGGAGCATGTCTTTGGACGATGGGAGGAAACCGGAGTACCCGGAGAGAACCCACGCAAGACCCACACATCTTCAGAAAGTTGCATCACGCAGCTGAGCTGAAACATTTCTTTGCTCTTGCGTCATGATCTTCTTGGCAGCTGTGCTCAGCACTTTTTGAAGAGTGGGGTCGTGCTATTAGCAGTTTGGGACTTAATAACAAACCAGCACTGATGTAGACTTAGATATAGATATGGATTTATGTACCACATATAACATACATCATTATTATACATTATGTTTGAAATGGTTTAAAAACTGTGAGAATGGTTCAAACTGTCTCTGAACTATTTGATTCGAGTCTATAATGGAATCAGTAAACAACTGGAAAGTATACTGGAGGAAGCCAAACACTGGCACGTTAGGAAGAAAGGTGTTTGGAAACCTCTCAACAGCTGCTGTTGGTGTTTTTTGAAGAACTAACACAGATGGTAGTCAGTGAACTCCTCTGTTTGTTCACATCCCCCGTGCACATCTACAGCACCCACACAGCATGGACATCAGTTTGAATGTTGGTTCATTCCTCTCAAAATGTAACTCACTGCTTCACAGAATGAACAACTGTTACCTCACATTGCCCAGTCAATGCCTCAAAAACACCCATAATACTGCGTGTAAAATACTATACTCTCAACCATACGCACAATCTATCATATAAATCAGACCGCACAGACTAAATGTGAACTTCTACTGAAGAAAAGCCAGAAAGCAGAAAAAGCTGCTTGTGCTGAGGTTAGTGTAATGACGTCCAGATGTTGCATGGGCTTCTGTCCTCGAATAGCTTTTGTTAGCCGTAGTTACATAACAGTTGCTCCACCCTCAGACGTCTTCTATCCCTACTCTTATATCAGAGAAAGACTGACACGTGCCTACATTTACTTACTATACTTACTCTGATTTTCACTTGGTGAAATGTTGCATCATTCAATGTTTGTCATATACCATTGCTCTGCGATTTCCCCGAAAGTCAAATGCACTTCAGTGTTTCTGTTATATGTGTTTGGCTGGTGGTTCAGAAAAGCTCTGGAAGCTTCTTTATGTGCACAGAGACACGTAAGCACACGTAATGAAATGGTATAAATGGTGTTTAGGCAGCATAAAGCAGTAATTGGTCTGGGATAACCCCTCTGGATCACTGGTAGTCCTTTGAAGGAACAAATAATTAACACACTGTTTGGTTCTTACCAAAAACATTTTTTGCATGTAACAGGAGCCTTTTCTGTGAAGCATCCAAAAAAAAAAAAAAAAAAATAGAAAGAACATTGGACGGATAACAAAACAGAAAACTGCGCTCTGCCATCCATTTAGAACTAAAAACACACTGTTTTAAAACACACACAGTTGCTGTTTTGTGAAACTGTTTTATGGATATACAATCACAGGCATTTTCTGTGAAGCGCACATAATTGTATATATTATGTTTTCCTCGTGATTATTTATTGTGATGGAATAGTGATGGATAGATGAAACATCAGCATTTGGAGCTTAATAAAAAACGTGCTGCCACTGCACTGTGGCCTTGAGGGGCTACAGTTCCTTAAACAGTGGAATGTTCTGAAAGCATTGACAAGTCAAGGAAAAGGTCAAGCCACTCTTCGGTTGGTATGTCAGGACAATTTGCAGAGAGCTCTGAGAGAGGAGCACTCTGTGGATTAAGGGATTCATGGAATTCCTCTGTTTTATTCTCTTCATATGCAACTTGTGTTTTGCTCCGTCCTTTCCCTCTTGATAAGGTGTAAAAGAAATGTGTTAGTTTTTTTCCAAAGATTACAAACGACAAAGATAATTTTATGACTGGCATTGTTCAACTTTGACATCAAAATGCACATATTGTTACACATCTAATGTTAAAATAAAAGCTTAACAGACTCATGTCATTATTGTTGTACTTTATTTTGCTGTGTTAAGAATGTTAAGAAAGGAGCTCTTGGGCAAGTTTTTACGACTGTGGTCCTCCATTGCACCCCCATCTATCAGACACCCTGCAGGCAGCAGCTGAGTTGGACAGACGTGGCACTATGGTGGGGTGGGGGCAGGGCTGGAGATCTTACAGATTCTGTGAAGCATGAGCACTACTGAACAAAGCTTTTAAAGTTCTGGACATTTCCATTGGAAAACAGAGTAACTGTGTCATTAAAGTACAACTTTCTGAAAACAATGCGTCCATTCAGTATTGTAGTATCGTGTCTGTTGAGATTGCAAAAGGAAAGAAGTGTCCCAGAGACTCAGATTTGAGAGCTCATAACACTCAGATTTGCAACTCCTGCAAAACAGCTTTGCCATACAACATATATGTGTATGTAAGAATAATTGAATTTGTAGTAAAATTCATCTTTATCTTTCTTTATCTTTATCTTTATCTTTATCTTTATCTTTATCTTACATGTGATGAAATCAGGGTTTAAGATTGAGTCAGCATTAGGACCCAGCGATTGAGGAATATTTCTGTGCATCTCAACCTGACCAAGAATCAGATCCTCTCTGAGTTTCTGTCTATAGTTGCTTGTGGGAAACTTTCAAATCTGACCCCAGTCCAGCTTTTCAGTCCACCCTGTGATTTCAAGGGGGACGTCCCAGCAGCTCCCAGCTTCCTGAGGAAACACAGACACCCTCATTTAAATATCCCATTCCCACTTCTAGAAGATTCTATCCCAGTATATAAAGAGCAGGACAGGAGTGTGTCTCAGATACACATTCCACAGGACACAACTGAGACGAGAGACCCTGCGAATCTGTGCCAGGTAAGGATTAGGACACGACTGTCTTTGTTTGCAGGAAGGAATGCAGAGGAGTGAATGGACGGCTTTGTTTCCATGGTTTAAAGTTACAGTTACAGCATTTTGACCAGATTGAAATCTGCTGCTTTTGTCTGCTTGGCTGACCTGTATATCTTCAGATTACATTTTTAGAATACTTTGCAGGGAAAAGCAACAAATAAAGCATAAAAATATTAGCTTTGTGCTTCTTGCATGTCACTGCAGCTTTGCCAACTATTTGAATGTATTTCAGTTTGCTCAAACTACTTACAGGAAGCTAGTGCACAGGAATCTTTTTAGTTTTATGCGTAACTTCAATCCACTAATTTTGGATGAGGCCCAAAACTTTCCTCTAGAAGTTACTGTTGCTCCACCGTGGCACATCTGATTGGCCCAGAGTTGTTTTTTTCTGGTTCAGACACAGCCACTGAATTAATATCACGTGTCTGATTTTGAATGACCAATGAGTGACCAGTATAGCAACTATAATATAATAGTACCTGTTTAAATTCTAAACGTTAAAGACTTGGTCATAGGATGACAAATTTATACAGGAAATACTTTGTGTGAAGAGTTTGCCTCCGTCAGAGCCCGATTATATTTTCACTGAATGCTCTGTCGAGATTACTGCATACACCTCTTGTCTTTCAGAATGAAAATCGCAGACATCAAAACATCTCAAGGTATCCAGACATGAAAGTCATTTCTGCTGTATCACGAAAATGAAAATGCAGAGAAGCGGAGGCTGTATCTCTGCAAGAAAAACAGTATGCCAGTGCAGTTGGTTATATACAGCCTGAGGCTCTGCATTTGGCCCTTTGTTTGAACAAGTGATGGCATGAGTTAGACGTAGCCTGCAGGCACACGCCTTGTTCTGGCCTAAAAAGTAAAAGGTGGCCCACAGGGCTCCTAGAGAGATTCTGTAAAAGTCTCAAAAACTACAGAGATTTCTAATATTTAGCCCTGAGGAAACATTATTAAGGATTTGCAACAGTTTGCATCAATCGATATTAATGTAGGAAGGCGAGAGGCATCATATTTCAACTTTGAGTCAGGTAACTGCTTTAGCTCCAGCTGTACAGTTCAGCCTTTAGCTGCTGCTGACGTGGCGATGAACATGTCTGCCTCAAACTGGAAGCATTCCCTTCCCTCTTGGTGGGCCGAGCCTACTCTGCTCTGCCTCTACAGCTTCCCACCCCAAGTATAGTCTCTGGCATTGCTCTGGCATTTTTTTCTTCTGAGATATAATTGTACCAAATGAATATATTTCTGATTATGTATTTGTTCCACAAACTCAGTCTGGTTTAGTAATGCTGGGCTTGGCGGTTCCTTTTGTTCCTTGTTCACAGGCTGCTACAGCTGCTTTTGGAGACAGACAGGATGTGGATGACTAACGTTGTAGCTCTTTGTCTGCTGGCCTTCGTGGCCTCTGCAGAGGACAAGAAGCTGAGCAGCCATGCTACCACGCTGGCTGACAACAGCGCCAACCTGGCCTTCAGGTTTGCTGTTATCTATGTTTTATGTACACACAGTTGAAATCTCTGGGATTTCCATGTTTTGTAAAAATGTCTTTTTGTGTTTTTGACTCAGCCTCTACCACAACATGGCAAAGGAGAAAGACACGGAGAACATCGCCATCTCTCCTCTGGTGGTGGCTTCCTCTCTGGGGATGGTGGCGCTCGGTGGCAAGGCCTCCACTGCCTCTCAGGTCAAGACCGTCCTCAGTGCAGACAAACTTAAGGATGAGCATCTGCACGCAGGCCTCTCAGAGCTCATCTCTGAGGTAAGTATTTATAAGTGTTTCACTATTAGTATCACAAGAGGACTTCATCTTAATCTAGATCCTTTTAAATTTCTCTCCATTGCAAATGTGTCCTCATTTACGTATTGTTCCTGCCCAGGTGAGCAATGCCAAGACACGCAACACTACCTGGAAGATCAACAACCGCCTCTACGGCCCCAGCTCCGTGTCCTTCGCCGACGACTTCGTAAAGAACAGCAAGAAGCACTACAACTACGACCATTCTAAAATAAACTTCAGGGACAAGAGGAGTGCAGTGAACTCCATCAACGAGTGGGCGGCCAAGTCAACTGACGGCAAGCTGCCTGAGATCACCAAGGACGTGCAAAACCCAGACGGAGCCATGATTGTCAACGCCATGTTCTTCAAGCGTGAGTAGAAATAGTGTCAGTTTTTCATTTGAGTTCATAAATGAAACGCTGTCAGAAGCCTGCGAGTGTGTAACTGATGATTTTCTTCCCTACAGCTCACTGGAATGAGAGATTCCATGAAAAGATGGTCGACACCCGTGGTTTCCTGGTTACCCGCTCATTCACCATCGGAGTGCCCATGATGCACCGAACAGGTGAGTTTTTCCAACAGTTTTTCTTCAGACGTTGTGTCTGATGTCTGAAGATCTTTGGGACTGATAAATTATTCTGCCGAGAAGAATGCAAGCACGATAAGATATCTGATTGTCTGCTCCTCTCAGGTCTTTATGACTTCTACGAGGACACAGAGAACCGTATCTTTGTGCTGAACATGCCTCTGGGCCAGAAACAGGCCTCCATGATCCTTATCATGCCCTACCACCTGGAGCCCCTGGAACGCCTGGAGAAACTCCTGACCAGGAAGCAGGTAGACACTTGGCTCAGCAAGATGGAGAACAGGGCTGTGGCCATCTCTCTCCCCAAAATCTCTTTGGAAGTCACCCACAACCTGCAGGTAAATGGCAACTTAATCATTAAAGACATTTAAAAATCAGCCGTCAGCCCAGTTCTTTGAGCAGTTCTGTTTCTTTTCCCCGTGTTTCCCAGAAACATCTGGCTGAGCTCGGCCTCACCGAGGCTGTGGACAAAGCCAAGGCCGACCTGTCCAACATTTCTGGAAAGAAGGACCTCTATCTTTCCAACGTCTTCCATGCGTCAGCCCTGGAGCTGGACATTGAAGGAAACCCGTACGACACTAGCATCTTCGGCACCGAGAAGCTGAGGAACCCCAAGCTTTTCTACGTGGATCACCCCTTCATTTACCTGGTGAAGGACAACAAGACCAACTCCATCCTGTACATAGGCAGAGTGGTTAGACCTAAAGGGGAAAAGATGCGCGATGAGCTATAATGTTAATGTTCTGTGAATGGTGTTGGGTAGCTTTGTTGAAATTGAAATTGAAATTATGCCAGGAGACCGTGCGTGTGTTTTTGTATGACTGTTACCTCAAGAGCACATTCCAATAGGCATCTGATCCGTGGACTGAATATCCGAGCAACACACTAAACCTTCCCAGGGAACAATGCTTCACTCTGAAGACCACTTGGATTCTTCATCTTCCCAGTAAAACAAACAAACAAAAAAAACGTGCCTTGTTTTTAAAATTTCCACACAGACAGCAGTCGGCACAGCATGCTTATATTAAGTATGATCTCTTTTTCTTCACATCCGTTTGGTTTGAGAACAATCCACGTGCGTCTTCTTGCATTATCTTTAATGTTTAAAGAGCAGAAAAGATCTTTGCACAAGCTAGTCTGACAGTCTCATTCCCCTCCCTTGTTTCCCCTCCAGTCTGCACTGAACTGTCTCTCTGCTTGAGCTGAAAGGTGCTTAATTTATGCTCACTTGCCAACAATTCTGTGTTGTTTGTTGCTGTAGGGGTGTTTTCCACAAAGAAGCTGTTGGACGTGTGATTATTAATAATGTGTTCTTTTTTTTTCAATAAAAATAAGAAAATGATATTCGTGTGTGCCGTTCTGTTTCTGAAAGCCCTGCCTGAATACCATCCAAACACAAAGTTTACACAGTCTGCACAGGAGTGTTAAACAGAGGAATATGAGCGCGCTAGTGCTAACACATCCATGGAAAAGGATAACAATCTTTCCAGCTGAGTGGAGGTAAAACAATCCTCCCAGCTCTGGAATGCAGAGATTTGACAATGAGATATGACCAGCCTCCCATAGATAACAACCTAGAGAATGTGGTGGGTCATTTTGTCAACCACTACTAACTTGAAAGCTAAAATCAGAGGGCTCCTGGCTGGGACGTCCCACACGGATGAAAAGTGGGCAGGCGCTGCACAGCAAAAACTGGAGTGTGGGGTTTTCACGGTGAGAGGGAATCTGCAGCAGATCCAGCTCTGCAAGTAAAAAGATGTAGCTGCAATACAACCGTAGTACGTCATTTTACATGTGCCTTTCATACGGTGTAATCATTATCATAAGACCCTTTGTTTTAATGCAGGGTCAAATAAATAAGTCGCAGACCGCAACCAAACGCACACTCTTTGTGTAAAACTGATTCCTCAGATGGATTTCCTGGGAGAACCACAGCACCACCCTGTGGCTGTAAGAGGACTGGGAAAACCAAACATTACAGGCATAACAAATGAGTGGTTTACTTACTTTATATAGTTGTATTTACATAGACCTTGTACTTGCAGCAATACATGTAATTTATAAGACAACTAACAACATATCAATTACACAATGTACATGTTTCTGACCGACTTTATGGTTGTTTTTTTACACCAAGCATCAATGAAGCTTCACCTATGATCAACATTAATATACACTGTCTGGCAAAAAAAAAAAAAGTCACCTCCTGGATTTAAGTAAGCAAATAGGTATGATCCTCCGGTTGGGTAGTTACTGCATGGACGATTATCTTTCAGCTGTCAACAAGTTATTTAGCCCCAAATGATGCAATGAGTTGCTTCTCATTTCTTAAACAACCATGTTGAAAGATTTGCTAGGGAGCATAAAGATTGTACTCTGGAGCAATGGAAGAAGGTCATGTGGTCTGATGAGTCCAGATTTACCCTGTTCCAGAGTGATGGAGGCATCAGGGTAAGAAGAGAGGCAGATGAAGTGAT